>OMLF01012585.1:0-45310 GCA_900302615.1 Holocentrus rufus | reverse complement strand
TGTGTGTGTGTGTGTGTGTGTGTGTGTGTGTGTGTGGAGTGCTTGTCTGTGTGATGTATTTTTCTGGTATCTTTGCACCACTTTGGCATGTGTTTAACTTTATTTCCTGATTAGCTTTTAAATCTCCATGACTGATCATTTTGAAGCCATTTCAATGTCAGTGAAGTTATTCAGTATTACACAATAGCAGTACGTGTGAGCAGCAGAGCAGCAGCTCTGGATATTTGATGGTTTTAGTATTTGGTTTTGCATCTTTAGTAAAAGTCCAGAATATAATTGTGCCTTTCATTAATCTGTTGTGTTGCATACTGCCACTGCAGCACATGCAGGTCAGTAAGTCGATAGGTTCATGCAATGCAAGGACCTACTCGCAGACATTTCCACAGTATCACTCTGGCTTTTGATTTGCAGAGTTGACATTTTATATGAAGCACTGAGACTATTTAAGTCAGTTCGTTTTTTGAACAGCCAATATATACTGCCTACACAATGAGTTAAAATCACTTTCAGTTTGAATGTTATGTATCACTGGCAAGCACATAATTGTAAAAAAAAAAAAAATCTCCAAAATCTCTCTTAGATATCGAGGTTTGAAAACATCACACAACATTTGAAAAGCGACATTGTCTGCAGTGGGAATCTATGCAAACTCCTGTGTGGTGGGTGTAACACGTCTCTGATGTCTTACACATGTAACAGGATCAGATCCCACACTAGCTTTAATAACTATGGATGTTGACAGAACTGATTCAATAACAGAAATCTCTTACTCAAGGCACAGTCTATGCCCACTGACCAACTGTTAATCATTAATCAAACATGAAATGATGTAACCAGTTTCATAACAACTCAGTGATTGTTCTCCCCCTTGCCGTGACTAGACTTGTTATGACAAGCCATATTGGTTGAAGCTTGGGAGATTATAGTGATGTAAGGGCCTTTTTACCAGAAATACAATTATTTTGTAAGGAGGTGGGGAAAAATGTGTGTTTGATAACATTGTGGAGTGCATGAGGGTTGGACCAGGGCTGGAGGGAGGGTTTCCCTTAAATCTTTGTCAGACGAGAAAAGAGAATAAATCCTTTAAACACGAACAGCTCGAAACTGCTCCTGCTCTCCTCTCCCCTCATTATGCCTGCTCAGCGTTCATCCAAAACAAAGTGACAATGAGGTCTTTGATGAAACTTAAAGTGATGTTTTTAAAAACACCGGTACAAAGCCCTTCCATTGTGGCATTATGTGAGATTATTGAGGGAAAAATGGTAATTACGGTGCAGGCTGATGCATTGATGATATAGTAGAATTTCAGGCACAGCCCATGTACTTTCAGATGGTAAATGTCACATTGTGCAGAACGTACAGAGGTGTTACAGAATGTACATGGACCATTTCCTGCACGACTTTTCTTACAGTTATGTGCCATACATTGTAATTTTCAGTCTAATTTTATTGAAAATCTGTGTTGTACCAGGATAATTCACTTTTGGGAAGTTTGAGAAGGTTTGTTTTAAAATCAGTGTTATTGTGAACCATTTACTACCTGCTTAAAACTTCACTGCATATTATTTTCATCAAAACAACATATCTAATGTATCTTATATCAACTTTAACTGAAATTTAAACTCCTGAATATGTTACTGTGCGTGTGTATTTATAATCAACTTGATGTAATTACTGAAAATCTACACTTTGAACATCATGTGGAGATGTAACTTTGTAATTTTCATATGTGCGTGTTTCTGCAGTGCAGTGTAATTTTGTAATTTATCCTCCATTTTAACCTCTACAATTCATTCCATTGATTAAAGCAGCAATTTCCAAACTTGATTCAAGTGTTTATTTAGTCTTATTCAATGCAATGAAATAATGAGAACACATCAGTACATCAGTATAAATGATATGCACTGTAACAGTATAAACCAAGTTTGGTTGTGTGTGAAGAGTTCGGTGACGCTCAGTCAATGAATCTTCTTACTGAGTGTGGTTAAAACTTTCCCAGATATGTCAACTTAAAAGAGCAGGTTAATGCAACTTGTGAAACTGTAAACATAAAGCTTTAGAGAGGTTTCTGGTCAGCGCAACTGCAGTCATTTGTTAACTCAGCTAGAAATAATAATGCCTTGGACAGTCATTCATGTAGCTATGACTGACAGCATTTTAACTGAGATCAAGGCATTTTGTCTGTGCTGTTGCATGCATGAACTAAAGATGTAAATTATACTGAAAAATAATGGCATGTTGTCCTTGCCTATTATTTTATGCTATAGATATACTGAAAAATATACAATAACCAAAGTGTTATTCACTTTGTTTTGTTGTTTGCTGTGCTCTCAAACTTTTTTTAAACTACTTTGCCTGGATTGATTTGCCTTCTAATCCTCTGATGAAGTTTAAAAAAAAAAAAATCTGCTCTAATGCCTGGAATAATGAATCATATTACTACCATGTATATGTCATGTTATTCCCTGAGACCTACTTGTAAGATATCCGAGACCAGATAGTCAGGTTCGGAGGGAACGAAAGGTTATTTGGTTTGCCCACCAAAGACCTCAGACTATTTTACCTGTGGGTGTGACTTGACCTTTTGTCTCATGGTTGAATGCATCTCTGAGGGATCCCACTGTGGCTGCAATGAGAACAATCCTCTACGGGTTGTAAAGCAGGTATCATGTGGCCTGGGCTAACACTCGCATACAAAGCATGAACTCTCTGGTGACATTTTTGTTGACATGTGTTTCTTTTGCAGCTATGTCTTTGGTTCTCCCAGATTGTGCAGAGTGGTCATTCAGGACAAACTCACAATCAGTATAATCCGGTGATAACTAACCTGCTGTGGGAACTACTGTAGGTGTTTCACTTGTTCTGTGAGTGGAAACACAAGCATGGTGTTTTGCCCATGTATGAAAGCTCTCGTATTACAGGTTTGCAATTTAGCATGTAGAGATGTTGAAGACTAGTAGAGTTTAATTTTGACCAGTTCTTGTGTCAAGCAAATTGCATAAATACATTTTAAATTAGATAAAATTGTAAGCGATGGAGTTATGCTTGAGACTTTGAGGCAAGTACTTAAAGCAAAATAACTTTAATCTTATGCATTTACTAGTTCATGAGATACATTTTTAGAATGAATAGAGAAGCTTTATTTCAGTCTTTTTTGAGTTGGCAAACTCTGTTTTCTCTATTTGCACACAAACACATATACACTCGCCCACATTTCCTGCAGCCGACATACCAGCTGGGTTGACCAACAGGCCTGACCAGAAAACCTTTTCCTCAGGTTTGAGCAGTGAAAACCTCCTTCAAATTAGCAAGGTGATCATTTAAGGCCCATTCCCAGTAGGTTGAACTCACTAAGGTAAAGTTAAGGCCCACTAAGCTCTGAAGGAGGCAGACAGCTGCCTTCACATCTCAGAGTGATGTTGCAGGGAGAAATTGTGGCAGAGTTATAAAGCATACATGTGAAGGGGTTAAAATAATTATCCTGTTGATACGATTCCTCAGCACTGGCAATCTGGTAATTAATTGATGTGGATTATGTATGTTCACCAGTGTTCAGTAATTGTTTAAACATCACAATCAGGCTAATCTCCTTCTATCCTTCAAGATCATCTGCATAATTAAGAACTGGCTGTGGGAAATCAGGTGCAAGAGTGCAAAACACAATCCCTCTGAAAATGGGCGGGGGGTGCCATGCATGACACACATGTCAGTGACACATGCAGTTAGTTTGTTTTATAATTCTACCCTTTTTTTCCTGCTTTTCCTGTTATTTCTCATTGGTTACAGCTTGCTTGAGATCACAGCCCACCACCTGGTTTGTGTTTAGGGTTCAGGGAGTGGCCAGTGTTGCTTTCATAACCCCACTTGGAATAAATAGGTGCTCTGCACAAGGCAATGAAGATGCACTTTGGAGCACGTGGAACCCAACACTCTTTGTCACCATGTAAGTACTGTTTCTCTTTTGGTGTCGTCTTGGATAAAAAGCCTATAGAGCTGTAGAAACTTGTCACCATCCAAAGCATCTGGTCTTGGTTAGAGAGAGGCTTGGCAAAATAGTGTGATTGCTATGCATAAAAACAAAACAAGACAAAATAATAATAAAAACTGCTAGTAACATCTGACTGCTGCTGCTGTCATGCTGTTAAGCCCAAACTTTCTGCATGTGTGTGTCTCAGGATTTACATTTCAGGGCTCGTTAGCTTTCTGCTGGTGCTGACGGCCGAGGCCAGAGTTGGGTAAGAAACTTGTTCTCAATCAGTGCTACACCACCTGTTTGAATTACACTGCTGCATCAATATTATAGAGGAATAACTCGTGAATTGTTTTGTTATTGAATGGTCAAAGAGTTGTAATGTTTTGAAAAACACGTCACAATGAAAATTATTAATAACAAATTTCAAACAGCCTGTGAAGTGTTTTCATGAGCTTGTATTCCATTTAGAATACATTTTTGGCAGACCTCATGCATGGTGTACTAGTGTAGTGTACTTGATTATTAAATAGAAGTACATCATATTATGCATCAGTTTAACTCTTTATTTCTGTATCTGTGTGTATTTCTAAATCAGAATTGTCCCTCTATTTGCACAGACCCTCCTCTGAGTCAGAATTCTGCTCTGAGACAAAAGAGTGCCTGCTGTATGATCAAGTTTGTGTAAACGACAACTATGAGGTGAGTGCATCAAAGAAGGAGTTTCTTGGTTGAAAGAAATTTTTGCAGTTGCAAGCCCACTCCAATGTGTGTGTTCATGTCACTCAGGTGCGTCACTATGACTCTGATAAATGGGTGTCGACAGATGAGAAATCCCTGTTCATGGAGATGGCAACGATGACAGCCTTCAGAAGACTGTTTAAATACATCACTGGTTCCAATGAGAACAGTGAGTTTGTGTTGTTGGTGCATTTGTACACACATGTCTGAGTTTGTGCGTGCATGGATGCTGTAGAGCAGAGCAGCCATGTGCCTTCTCTGATGCTGACTTGTATTTTTTTACCTTTAGGTGTAAAGATTGACATGACATCTCCTGTACTTGTCAAAGTACAGCCAAAGAAACACTTTTGGCAATCTAATGTGTTCACTTTGAGTTTCCTGCTTCCATCTGAACACCAGGAGAACCCCCCCAAACCTACTGATGACAAGGTAGGCTCCCCTGAGAGAGACAAGTTTACCTTTATTTATACCTTAATCCCAGACAGATGATGATACATTATTCTCACTTGCAGGTGTACTTCCAAACCATGCCAGACATGAAGGTGTATGTGAAGAGCTATGGAGGATGGATGTTGTCCATTACAGACAAGATGCAATCTGACCTTCTAACCAAGGAGCTTGACAAAGTCGGGGCTCAATACAACAAAGACTACCACTACGCCTTGGGATATAACAGGTCAGAGAAACCATCAGTATCCTGTCAATGTCAGCAATAACCCAAAGAAAAGTTTTATTAATTTATGTATATTGACATGAAAAACGTTTGTTTGCGTGTGTGTGTGTGTGTGTGTGTACAGTCCAATGAAGATGACCGACAGGCACAATGAGGTGTGGTATGTCGTTGAGGGTGAGCCCGTGTGCCAGCCAGCGATGACTGACGGGCCTCCTGCTCCTTGAGCATCACGAGCCGCCAACAGAGCAACAATATGCAACTTGTATATGAAGTCATCAGGGGAGATCTGGGGATGAATTCTAGCTGTACTGTGGCACATAAATGGCCTGCCAGTGAGAAAATATGTTGTGGAGGTTGACAGGAATTAACCATTTTAACTGAATATACCATGTACTACTTTTTTTTTTGTTTGTTTTGTAACCAAATAAAGGAAGATGTTTACAACAAAAGAATGAGAGAATGAAATCTTTTTATAGAGAACCAGAAAGCAACTCAAAGTACCTCACCATTCAGCAGGTTTAAGCACTCACAAAGAAACCAATTAAAAGCAATTTAAAAAGAGAGAGAACAAAACATCTCTCTCTCTCTCTCTCTCTCTCTCTCTCTCTCTCTCTCTCTCTCTCTATCGAAGGCCTCTTTGAATCTAACAGTTCATCACCTCACTATAGTCTCACTTATGTTCAGCATTTTTTAAATTTCTCTAGTGTACCACTAGATGGCACTATCAACAAGACCAAAGTTTATCATAACACACTGCTCCTTAGGTAAGTACAGCAGTGACAGGCCAAATTGTTGAACTGATGCTGGATTTTCTGATGCTGGATTTTCTGCTATCTGAGAGTGGAAAAGAGTGGACTGGAAAAAACAGCACAGACAATTTATAAATGCCATAATCCATTTACAGGCTAATGAACAGGAGTAATAACCAACCACCCTTGAACCCTCCTATCTTTTTGACGTCACGGTGCCATTTGGCCTGTTGGCTGGCATGTCCTTATCATCTGTCTCATCAGAGGACTGTTTGTCAATGTGGCGCTGCTGTAAAATCACTGCTTCTGATAAGACTGTAGTTATTATCTTGAATAAAACAATTCTTCTATGTTCTCATGGTCATTCTCTTGGATGCATCCTAAAAGCTTTATATGGGTTTGAACAACTAATACTAATACTGATGCTAAGTTTCTTGGGCTTTCCAACCTTTGGAGGTGCATAAATTGTGCTGGGGGAAAAAAGCAGTGCCACAGTAACAGCACAGGAATTACTGTAATTACAATCCAGGAGTGAATGTGTGCAATCTGAATGGCTTTTGTTGGGATAGTAATAGCCTGCACTCCTAAGCGGACTCTTATCTTATCAGCGGTGCTCTACGATGGCTGGTTGTCGCTGCAGTGATTTCACAGATTGTCTCTCCTCACAGAATTCCAGCAGGTGGCTATCTGTGTCAGGATGGACTGGTTGGCTGGCTGGCTGGCTGACTGGGTAGGAGTGCTAGTCAGGAGAGGTTTTATGACACTCCACCGTGGATCAAAGTCCGCTTCTGGGCCTCAAACAAGCATCAGTCCCACAGGGCTGCCTGCCCTGCCCGCCTGCCTTTCTCTGTCTTTCTCCCCCTGTCTCTGTCTGAGCTCCTGCTCCCTGCGACTATGAGGATCAACGTGGACTGACTCTGGTCCCCATGTCCCGCCAGTCAGAATGGACCTACCTGGTTATCACCCAGAGCAGCACCAGGCTCAGGCCCACCACCCTGCCAACTACGCCCAGGACATGTTGACTTTAGAGGGATCATCAGCATGTGAGTACTGGGCTGAGGTGCACTGTGGGTTGGTAGTGCACCATTAGGTACATGACTATGTCAGAAATTATTGACAGATAATATTTAAGATCTAACGAGTAGAAAATGTGAATATTTATACATGCTTGGAAATATGTCAAAAGGTCCAAGGCACTCTTTTTTTTTTAACAAGATTTTAAACAAACGTCACTTCAAATCTGATTAAGGGACATTAAAAACACATTTTTCCATATGTCTGGAAATATGATCAAATCTGAACAATGTCTATTTTCAATGTACTCATGTTATCTGAGTAATGATTAATGTAATTTACATTCCATTATAATATGCACCATATCACTCTTCAATTACACTAAAATTAAGCTGTAAAAGCGGTTGTCATCGTGCTATATGTTTCTCCTTTTCCAAGATGAGCTCTGTGGAGGATCAGTTCAGAACCCATGATCTTGGAGAATTATGTAATGGTCATATCTGAGACTACAGCAAATCAAGCTGAGCGATAAGATATATATGTAACAAAGGCATAGTCCTGTAGTGCACTCCATTCTCTCATCAGTCGAGCAATAAACCTCACATGACCCACTTAAATGGCAGCACAGCGCTCCATTCTGCTCAACCATTTGGCCTTCAAATGCATATCAATGTGACAATTATTATTCTGCAGCTCACATCTGACATTATGCCTTTTGTTCTCCCTGACCCATTTTCATTGAACTTGGCTGAGCCTGCCTCGTTTTTGATTCAACATATTACCCAGACTGGTGCAATCTTGAGTAATGGTTTTTTATTATGGTTATGATGTCGTCTTACGAAATACAGTTATCCTGTCATTATTCCAAACAAAACAAACACAATACAGTAGCCAATAGAGCCACCTTTGAGTTTCTACATTTTGTTCAGAGAGTGGGAAAGTAAAGAGAGAGGCAGAGGAGACGCAGGAGAGAAAATTATTGCTGATTTTAGGCCAGTAGGGTCACATATGTGGTTAGGGGGGCTTGATACTTTACCACTCTCTGGGCACACTTTTAATCATAATGGCCAAATGAAAAGTGTTGTTTTTGCAGAACAAGATAGACTAATAAGATAAAAAAAAAAAAAACCTGCATTCTACTGTAAATTCTTATTAGACAATGTACAAACCTGATAAAAGCCTACAGTCTGAAATGTCGCTCTTGACATTGCACTGTGTGAGAATGAAAATGGACAAAGGTCTACTTAAGAATTGCAGTAATTTTAGGCTGTGGTTCTTTATTTACCTTATTGACTCATTAACTTACCTTTTGCCATGTTGGGCCACTTTCAAAAACCTGAAAGTGAGAATAACATTTCTTAAGCTACACTGCATGTTTGACACTACCTTCATTGTGGTGATGTTCCCCAGCTCAGGAGCTGAAGACAGAGCCAGAGGGTAGACCCGGACCTGAGGAGAGCTGCCCCGTCTGTGGAGACAGGGTTTCTGGATACCACTATGGACTGCTCACCTGCGAGAGCTGCAAGGTAAACTCCGTCAAGAACAGCCATGCCAGTGACGGCTGACTGGGTAGAATGTGGCTCCGGCATTGATTGGTTTCTGCTGGGGTTGCAGATGTTGGAACACACAACACCGGCAATTATGGTGATAAATATTTTACTGCAACAGTTGGGATTGTCTTTTGACTGGCGATGAATAAGAACAAGAGGTTCATAGTCTCTTTTTCCTTTTCTCTCTCTTTTTCTCTCTCCGTGCAGGGCTTCTTTAAACGCTCAGTACAGAATAACAAGAATTACACCTGTGCAGAAACACAGAGCTGTCCGATGAACCTTTCGCAGAGGAAACGTTGCCCTTACTGTCGTTTCCAGAAGTGCTTGGCAGTGGGCATGAAAAGAGAAGGTAAATCAAATCCCATACACACACACTTACATTCACTCACTCACTCACTCACTCACTTGCTCACACACACACACTTTGACTATAGAACTAGTAGAGCTATATGATTTTAGTTGAATCAGGAATAGATTCTATAAATCACTCAAGATGACCTTATTTCAACTATGCCAAATGATTTGAGCTAAACACAGGCCAAGTGAGGCTCCACTAACAGAAAACAATTGAAATCCCTCATTTCAAGTTGAAACATTCATTTGGCCCCATGTGTTGGACAAGGTGAGTGAGTAAACCAGGCAGCAGATCTGCCTCTGGAAATAGTCTCTGCTAAATTGCAACATGCCCCATGTTCTGCTGACATCCGTGTTTTTTTTCCCATATGACTTATCTGAGCAGTCATAAACCAGTGCTAGTATCAGCTGTAATAACCCGGATTAAACTTTGTATTATGGACTTAATCTCTGAAATGCAACAGACACACCATCAGCTTTGTTCCTTTACAGTAGACAAGTTACAAACTAAATCTTTTCTGGGAACAACTGAAATCCTGCTGGTAAAACTGATTAATAGTGATTGATTAATGATGATGCATTTTCACATGTGCTAACAGTCTAACTCTGGTCCATCACCAGCGGTAAGAGCAGACCGTATGAGAGGCGGCAGGAACAAGTTTGGCCCTCTCTACCGTCGGGACAGACAGATGAAACAGCAAAAGGTTTTCCACCAGCCAACAACCACTCCCCTCAGGATAAAGATGGAAACTACACAAGCACTCTGGCCCTCAGCTCCAAGTGACCTTCACCTCATGTCCAGTCACACAAATGTCCCTTTGCCCTCTGACCCTTTTCATCAAGTTTATCCTCCTGGCCAGTTGGGCGCCCCCATGCCTCTGGATTGCACTATGAACACAGACAGGGGGCTCACTCCTCCATCTCTGCCTTACCCTGGACTGTACTGCACCCTCCAAGGATACCCTCAGGAGAAAAGAGAAGTGCCTTTCAGCTGCAGCCAGGCTCCTGCAAACCACCCGATGCACTCACCACCTAACAATTTATTCACACCACTAAGCACGCCAGCAAGAACCCCCTGCTCAACGCCAAGCTCAACTAGTTCCCTGACCCCAGTTTCGACCCCAAACCCGGTCCCCAACCCATCGGCTACTACCGCACCCAACTTTCTTGATCAGCTCATGGAGGGGGAGCAGGATGAGAGCCAGTTGTGTGCCAAGGTCCTGGCCAGCCTGCAGAGAGAGCAGGCCAACCGCGGCAAACATGACCGGCTCAACACCTTCAGCATCATGTGCAAAATGGCCGACCAGACTCTGTTTGGGCTTGTGGAGTGGGCCAGGAACAGTGCTCTGTTCAAGGAGCTCAAGGTAATGACGGCAAGCCCACCACAAGTTGTCACATGTATGAGTGTAGGAACTCAGCAGTTATATTAGACATGTCGCAGAACATGTAAACCTTTTCAAGGTAAACATTTATAATCTAGAGCAGAGGTTTTCAAAGTGGGAGGTGGGCCTCCCCTGAGGAACATCAAACAGTTTGAGAGGAGGCTGAGGGACTGAGGCTGAAAAAGATGTTCATGAAAGATTTAGAATGAACTTTTTTTCTGTTATCAAAAGGAGAATGCACTCTTGAAAAACCTAAAGATAGCTTTGGGATTTTTTTTCTGCTTTCCTACTTACCCTGAGTCAGACAAATAAATATATGCTCTTGGAGTCATGAAGTTGCAATATTAAGCTAGCTTAGTTCAACTGTCAAATGTCTTTAGGGTCAAATAGCGGCTACATGAGTCCATAGATGTCCAGCAGTGAAGCTAAGCTAACAGGGGACACCTTTCCCAATGCTTTGTCTGAGGGACGTCCCACAATCTCAGACTCTGAAACCCTCTTGCTTTAGACATAAAACTGTTACTTACATGAGTATAAATCCTTTCGAGGAAATGAAACCTCGATGAACACTGTTATGAATCTACATGTTTAGAATTTGTTGGTTTTTTGTTGTTGATGTTTTTTTTGCCTTGTGGTGGTCACTGCCTTGTGGAATTCACCCCTGCATCAGTGTTTATAGTATGGTGGTTATAGTATGTAGATCAATTTGTTGTTGCACGTCCTGCAGGTGGAGGACCAGATGGTGCTGCTGCAGAGCTGCTGGAGTGAGCTTCTGGTCCTGGATCACCTTTGCAGACAGGTGACCTACAGCAAAGAGGGCTGCATATATCTGGTCACTGGACAGCAGGTAAGTCATAACAAAAAACTGTTAGAACATATTCTTAAAATGTTTGATCATCAAGTGTGTTGTGACTGAGCAACCCAAATCGTTGTTGCATATTTACTGTAACTGTTGAAACCAGTTCTGACCAGTGCCTTTCTGTCATTCTGGTGCAGATTGAGGTGTCGACCATCTTGTCACAGGCGGGAGTGACACTGAGCAGCCTGGTGTCAAGGACCCAGGACCTGGTCTCCAAACTGAGGGCACTCCAACTGGACAGACATGATTTCGTCTGTCTCAAATATTTGGTCCTGTTCAACCCTGGTGAGGTTTTCCTGTAGAAAATCTGGTGGTTAGACAAAAAATAACGGTTGCAACCTTAACAGCTTTTTAATAAAGTTTTGTATTTGTTATTGTCGTGTAACTCCTGTGCATGCAGACTGTGATAATGAATGTGTTTGCATATTCTCCCCACTCCAGATGTGAAGTCGGTGCAGAGCCGCAGGCAGGTGGAGGAGATCCAGGAGAGGGTGAACAGGGCCCTGATGGAGCACACCCAGCGGACTCATCCAGGACACTCAGACAAGTTCGGCCAGCTGCTCCTCCGGCTGCCTGAGGTGCGCAGCATCAGCCTGCAGGTGGAGGATTATCTGTACCAGCGCCACCTTCTGGGAGACCTGCCCTGCAACTCCCTGCTCACCGAGATGCTGCACACCAAGCACAGCTGAGAGGACGCTGCCACGCCACCAGTCCTCGGGGAGAGACACGAGTGGCACTTGGTTGCTGCTGTGAATTTTTTGAACCTCTTCCTCTGCCTTTCTGATCTGACTCCTCTTCGCACACCCTGACTTGGAGCAATCCTATCCACTCTAGCAGTCCTTACCTGTCTCATTCAAAGAAATGGGGGAAAAAAAATCAGATGCTGGATCAACATCAAACGGGCGCTTTTTTCTTAATCTGTGCCATGCTTCACCCAAGTGCCCATTACTAGCAGTATTAACAAACCCATACAACCCACTAAAGGTTTTAATGTCAGTATTCTGTTGGATAGATTTGAGATCTGAACACTGCCATCATTATTATCCATTATTCTTAAAATGTCAAGCAGAAAGTCCCCAAACTGTTAGGTTTTAAATGGGAAGTAACGAAATGTATCTTTGAAATAAAGATATTTGGTATTTAAAATGTGCCAAGCATGTTTGTACTTGAAGCTCTTAATTGCATCGACACTGACAATGTTGTACTGTTGTAGCATATGAATTTTGTTGGTTCCTATGATACTTTAAGACCTACAGAACCTGTGGCTAATAGTACAACCTGATAGTATCAGCAGTACACAAATGTAACACTTAAATGACATCAAATAAAAAAAGAAAAAGAAAAAAAATGTAAAAATGGTCAAAGATGGTCATGGGAAAAAAAAATATAGATGATTATGATTTAAAAAGGATTTTTATTTATCTGGTCCAGTTGCCAGGGACAGATTGGTAGTCAAACAGTGTATGAAACAAACATAATTACTGTGCTGGCACAGATGTCATAACAGAGCAGAAAGAAAAGGACAAAATATGACATGAATGAAATGAGTGAGTGAATCACCACCTTAACCAAAAAGGACATAAATAATAGAATCTGAAACTAAACATCAAATGCACCATCTAATCCATACCAAATAAATACACCTCTGGGTGACATAGGAATTTCTAGGGGAGAATTGCACAGAATCAAGATATAGTGTTTAACTACTCACATACTACTCTTTACAAACACATATATACAAACATCCGCTAATTCCATATTCGCTCATCCATGCACACTGTAAATCAACCATCTTACCTCGTTTTTTTTTCTTTTTTTTTTCTTCTTCTAAATTTTTTCGAAACAATTTTTCTCACATCCGTATTGGAATCTCTTTCAACACAATACATTTTTGGAGGCAGTCTGTGATGTGAAACAAGACAGGACACATAAGAGCTGCACCTTGTCAGCTGCTGTAGTGCTAAAGAAGGCAAGGGGAGAGAAGAAGGCCAAGTTCCCACAGACATCGTGGTTGTTTTGGCCTGATTACCAGTAATTACAAGGTCGAGGGCCTTTTCCTAATAGAATGGAAACACTGGTTTAAAAAAAAAAAATTTGGCCTTTTACATTCCCCCAGTCATAAATCAAGTCTCAAGGGACTGTGCGGAGTCGACGAGGGCTCTTAGAGTCCTGAATAATCCTTCATCAAGAAATCTGCTGTTTATGTGCCTGAACACACAAACTGTGCACATCATATAAAAGCACACAACTTCCTCATGAACTGCAGGATTTATTAATCCCTAGACTGAAGGATTCAGCAAGTTTCAGCTGTTTGACAATTTCTACTCATTTTCATTCACTCGTTCTCCTCTCAAACATACACACATCTCACTAAATGCTTAAGCAGCAGGCTAGCTTATTCATAGCTTACAAAGGTCAACTTACTTTATACAAATCATTGTCAAAAATCAAAGAAATCAGCAATAAACTGCATTCAATATATATTAAATCAGCACTGATTATCATTTTCACACAGAGCTGCATCCAGGTAATGATAAACACAATTAACGCCCTCCTTCATGTTCCAGTATTGTTTCTCAAGATTAGCTCAGATAACATTTCCATTCATCACATGTTGAAAATGAAAAATAAAGCAAGGAGGAAAAGTCAGATGATTTTCATTCTTCTTTCAGCTCTCAAAGGCTGTAGCGATTTGTCCAGCAAACACATGTCAAAGTTAGTATAAAAAAAACATCCAGATGTCTACAGCTGAAGGAGAGTTGGAGCTGAGTGGAGTGCACTCTAACTATCGGGGCACAGGCAGTTTCTAGGTGTGTAGGTCCACTGACAGACAACCACAGCAGCCACCAGTACCAGTGCAGCCCCCAGTGGAACCACCCACTACGGTATTTTCTGGTCCTGACCAACCAATGAAAACAACCCTGAATGGAACGAGTGGTTAGTGTGTGCCCTACATTCATAATAGAGCAGGGTTACCTGCTATTCGTTTTCAGCTGAAATCTCCTATCTGAGCTGAGAGCTGAGCCGCTAGTCTCAGTAGACGGGAGAGAGAGAGAGAGAGAGAGAGAGCCCTGGAAGAAGAAGAAAAGGCAGCAAAAGGAAAAGCAAGTCGAATAGAGAGGGGGCGGGACTACACTGGCCCGAAATATTGTTCTGTGGGCGATGGCAGCGTGGACGTCCCCTCTTACTCTCGCCATAAGAGTCGCACAAATGACTCTGGGGGCAGGGTAAGGCAAGACAGGAGGAGGCAGGGGCGCAAGGGAAGAGAGAATTCTTCATCCAGACAATATCAGTCCTATTAAATTATTTTACAATCTTGGTAGACCAGGCAGACCCATTCATAAGCTCCTGAGAGACCAAACTAGTGGAAGGGCTGAGTGAGTGACTGTGCGAATTTAATAATGTGTCCTCTTTTGTCTCTTGGCTTGTAGAGTTGATTGAGTCCTTCTCAGGATCCAGGTAGATAAGTGGCAACAGGCCTGTCCGCTCTTATCCGCTACGAGTCTATCTGGGTAAAGAAAGAGTTTAAAAAAAAACTGAAGTGCCACACTGGCCAGACATGGATGCAGGTAGGGGTCCAGTTGGGAGTTGGTTCCCTGACTCTTGGTGTCTCGAACCGCGTCGGGGATGCCTCTATTTGGGGGTTCCGAGCTTCTTCGGGGTTCCTGGGCGCTTCTGCCAAAAGTGACCGGGGATGGTGAAGGCGTCGACGCTCATGGACATGGTTTTGGACGGGATGGCAGTGAATTGCTTGCGGTCAGAGCTGTACTTGTAGATGGACTCCACCATCTCAGGAGTGATGACGCGGGGGCCGATGCCGGTGAGCCGGACCATCTCCTCGGTCTCGGGGTTCATGGTGTACACCGCCCGGAACTGGCAGCTGGAATCTCTGAACAGGATGAGGAAGTGGTTGGCCGTGCTCTTTTCCATTTCCTGAAGAGCAAAGGACCAAGAGGGGAGAAAAGAAAAAAAAAATAGAGGTGAGTGGGATTGTAAACAAGCAGTGAACACATTGACTTATAGCCTAATTATTGTGGAGTCCTGTTGTGGACTCTGTAACAGCAAAGCAGCTCACCTCTACAATCTTGTTTTTCTGTGGTTCATTGACCTTGCCAGCCAGGCAGCAGCGAGAGATAGCATTGTGGATGATGAACTTGTTGGACTTAAAGCTGGGTTCCTTGTACAGCTTTGGTCCTGAAAAACAGTATTTACCCAATGACAAATGACCAACAAAACAATAATTGGTACTAGAGCTGGAAAATATATTGATATCGTTACATGGGACTAGATATCTCCTGGTATTTTAGATATTTCAAGATTGTGGCTTTAAAGGGATGCAGCTCAGTTTTTTTTACTGTTCTACCTGGTTTAGTATTGAGTGAGTGTTGAGTATGAGTATGAGTGTTTATCAAAAATCTCATGCATAAATATCTTATGACAATGAGATAACATTCATCGCTACAATATCGTCACAATATCTTTTTATTAAGGTATTCAATCAAAGATATTGTGATATTTTATTTTGTCCACATATCTGAGCCCTACTTGCTGTATTTAATTGTATAGCCCCACAATATGAAACAAATAACTTACCGGTGTATTCTGGGATTGAGGCAGGTGATGAGATAGTGGAGCCATTCTCCCAGTCCTTCTCTCCGTTCTGGGCGCTCATTCGCCCTGGAGACATCAGTCTGGAGGGAGAGTGTGAGCGGCTAGAGGAACCAAAAGAGTTTAGTTAAGACGCTGAATACCTTGAATAAAATACAAAGTAGATCATTTATTAACTAATGAGGCAAAAATATCTGACTTGGTCATGAGCAGCACCAACATGGGTGATGCAGGAAGGAGTTTGGCAAATTCCACCCAGAAATAACTCTTAACTTCTTTTTTTGTTTAGTTTAAAACAGGTACTGCCATGTCAAAGTCACAAGGAAACAAGTTTTTGACAGCGTCTTGCATCTGTAATTCAATGTATTTCTAGTTGGGGCAGTATATTGGTTCAGGACATAACACATGGAGGGCATGCTAAAAATTAAGCAGGTTCAACCCAAAACAAATATGGAAAGTTACCCACTAAATTTAAGGTATGTACAAGGCTTGTTCATAATCTTGAGCTTCTCAACCTCTAAGATTCTTCAAAATGAGTTCATTACAAAAACCAGAACACCTCAATACCTCAATACCATGCTGCCACATATGTTGCTTTGAAGACTGAAGTTACAGGTTTTAAATGATGGGGGGGCAGATGAGGAGATTGTTCATATATCTGTGTGCATCTTGTACGATTGATTGGAGTTTTTTGGTACACTGTGAAGTACCATTTAAATACAATGTTTACCAGGAAACGTAACTAAATCTGATAAAAAAATATATAAAAAAAAAATGTAAACAAGGTATGAAGGCCATTTTTCATTTAAGTGTGATTTTAAATACGTGCAACCCTATTTCAGACTGAAGATTGACGCTCTGCCCCCGATGCCTCCTGGTGTTTTGTAATGAAAATGAAAGCTACAGCCAATGGACAGGTTACCTGGGAGACTTCCTGACTGCTAAGCCTCCAGAGTCATTAGCCATGGAAGAAAGGTTCATGGTGGAGTGGGAGTACACCTTGTTCAGCTTGGTGCCTAGAGGGAGGAAAGGAGGGATGGAGGGAGGTTAGAAGGAGAAAATAAATGAGCAGGTAGAGGTGTCAAGGGAGGCCAAGTAAAATAATTCAGGAAAAGCCAAGGAGCAGTGGAACTATTTACCCATGAAGCCCTTGGCAGGGCTGCGGGAGAGGACTGAGTCATCTCGGAACACAGTTTTGGGTCTCTGCTTCTTGACCCCACGGACTGTGGTGGGTTTCTGCCTCAGGACCTTGTCCAGATCTTCCATGATCTTCAGCTGCTGTCTCCTTTCATACTCCTGCCTGGTGAAGTCTCCTCTGCGCTGGGGGGTCCCTTCCGCTGGTGGGGTCCATGACGTTGGGGGGGTCCCTGGGGTCTGAGGTCTGTCCTCGTTTTTGTCCCCCCAGCCTTCAATGATCATCCACTGGGGCTTGCTAAAGTTACAGGGAGGTGATGATGTGTAAAGATTTCAGTCTGTGAAACTGAACTTGTGAAACAACTGAAGAAAACTGGACTTTTATGAGAACATATCTTTGCTCGACTGAAAAGTGAGAACTCCAAACCTACAATGATACTGACATTATGCTATTAAAGCAAACACTTTTTTTCAGTTTTGACTGATGATAATTAAATCAAAAAATGTCTCACTTGGATTCTTTTTCTTTTTCCTGCTCCTGTTTGCGTCTCTTCATCTCTTCTGCTCTCTTCTGCTGTTTCTCCAGTAACGCTGCCTTCCGTTGGGCCATCTCATCCTCCGGTCTAACTTTGTCATCCTGTTACCAACAGACACAGTGGACACAAAAAGAAGCATAGTTACATTAACATTGGAATGAAAGAAATATTCAGAACGGCAGACAAAATAATATTCAGTCACCCACCTTGAAAAAGAAACCAACCCCTCCCTTCATCTCCGGTTCTGTCACGTCACTCATGGAGTCAGAGAAGATGTCATGCCCTTGGTCTTCCTCCTCCCCGTCTCCTCTCAGAGCCGACAGGGAGATCTCAATCAAGCTGCTGCGTTTGCCGTTAAATGCCGCTGCAGGAACATCACTCTCGAAGGAGCACTCTGACGGGGCTCCAGAGCTGCTGCCCCCACCGACGGGCCGCTCCTTCCTGGCCAGAGCCCCTTGTGAGGACCCGGCCTCCAGATCCATGCTAAATATGCTCTGATCGTCATGGGAACCTACATCTGACAGGGCGTCCTCTGCTGGGGGATGGGGAGTTGAGGTGGGGATTGGTGTGGGGATTGGTGTGGGAGAAGGGACAGGTGTAGGTCCAGATGAGCGCAGCTCATCCAGGTTATCAGAGGAGCCAATGGAGAAGGACGAGGAAGTCTGGACCTGGCACTGCCAGGGATTTACACGGCGCAGGTGGGGGATGCGGTCCACGTTTTGAGGTGGGGTGAGGACCCGCGACAGGGCTGGGACTTTGACGTCCAGGGGACGAGTGTGGTGGTGCTTGGGGCTTTTAGGGGGCACAGATTGGGCTCTGCGATGGACCACTTGCGGGGATTTGGGGGGTGTAGTGTGGTTTATGATTTTGCGGGATGGCGACGGAGAGGAGGAGGCGGAATTGAGGTCTCGGGTGGATTCTCGGGAAAGGCGCGCAGGTGGAGGAGCTGGGGTGGAGGTTTTTGGGCTCGGTGGGATGACCCAGGACTTGCTGCTAGGAGTTGGAGCTTTCTTCCTGATTAGCTGGCTCTGCTGCTCAGACAGCCGCTGCATGTCACTTTGTAAGGAGCTCAGGGCTGCAGTCAGCTTGGATACAGCATTGTTATAGTCCCCTAGGGGAGCTACCATCTTCTCACCAGGTGTCCCAGCCCCCTTCTCGCCTTGTGTTCCTGCTTTGTCGTTGGAGAAAGTGACCTGTTTGTCAGACTGGACCCCTGCTTTAACATTACCTTCATCCTCCACTATGGGGCGCTGTTTGTCTTTTTCCTGCTGCTCCTCCCCTTCCATTCGAGCCAGCCTCTCCTCCAGTGTCAAGCGACAGAGGTCTTCTTCTGTGGATGAGGTGCTGACCTGGCCGTCTATATCTTCCCCTTCTCCCTCCTCCTCCCGCTGCTCCTTCTTCAGCTGAAGAAAGGCACTCTTGCCCAGTCTTTGCCGGTGCTTTGCAAAAATGGCCTCAATGCGTTTCTTCTGGGCTTCGATTGCCTTACGCTTCTCTTCAAGTCGAGCCCCCAGTTCAGACATCTCATTAGTGAGTTGTGGGCTCTTGCTGGTGCTTTCTTCAGACTTCTGCGCCCAGGTGGTCATCTGTGGAGCAGGGGGCTCACTGGCCTTGGGGGAATCCAAAACCTGCTTCTTCTTGCGTTCTGCAAAGCTGGTCATCTTCACACCGCTATCAGATGCCTCACTAACGGAGTGCGCGCCAGCAGCAGGTGTAGCTGGAGTGGACTGAGCCTTGGGGAGGTCTTCTGAGGCATCCGAGTCCACACTGCCGTCTCTCAAAACGGAGTCATCATCTCTTGAACATTCAGAGGTGTTTCGGGTGCGACTGGGCTCTCTGGACTCTCCTGTGGGTCGGTACATCATTCCTGAGCGAGACGGGGCGGAGCAGCTGATGGGGGCCGGGCTGCTGTTGTGTCTGGAACTAGCAGGGTCATCAGGAGAGTGGAGGTAGAAGCCATCAGGGGCGCCATCAGGGTGTAAGCGAGGCTCCATCTTGCTCTCATTGTGGATTATCTGAAGGGCCTCTTCGATGGTGGGCAGCTCTCCGGTCTCACTCTCCCCCAGGCCATTCTCCTCCGCCAACCGGGGAATGCTGGGAGTCTGAGTGGCCCAGGAAGCTCTCTGGGGGCCATTGGGACCAGGGGGTTTGCTAAGCAAATGGCTGAGGTCTTCAGGAGGGGTGTAGGGCACCCGGGTCATGGTTTGGCTTGCTGGATTGAGCTGGTCTGAGCTGACAGAGCGGGTTATGACAGGGTTGCCCATCACAATGTCCACATCACTGTCCAGGCCAAAGGGAATGCTGAAGGACACTGCCGACAAGGGGCGGCTAAGAAGAAAGACACAAGTATAAAGACAATGAAAATAAACAGATATATATAATGTGTGAGTGATTATATGGGGCATACCTGAGAGGTTTCTTGCTCCATGTCTTTCCAACTCCTTCTATATGAGACATTGAGGTAGACTGAGTCAAAGATCCTGAGTATATTGGGACACACACACAGACACAAGTAAAGGCATGCACACCACGCAGGGATGCACAAATCAACCAAAACAATACACAGATAAAGGAAAAAAAATTCATTGCCATTTCAAACATCCATGAAGGTAAGAATAGGACCAAAACACAGCACAATACAACACAACACAATACACAATGAACAGGCAAACGAGCACTGACCAACATGTGTGAAACAGATGGTAAAGAAGACTGACAAAAAAATAAAAAATAAAAATAAAAAACATTTATAACAGTTTCAGAACTTGCTCTTACCTGACACACCTGCTGGTGACACAGGGGAGGAGATAGGGAGGAAGGGCTTCTTGAAGATAGAAGGAGAGCCACTGTGAAGACACAGGAAACAAAGACATAGTCTAAATTCATAAAAGTGCTCTATATGACAAGAATTCACCAAACTGCAAAAAGCAAAAAAAAAAAGACTGAGAAAGCTGCTGTACCTGTTCCCACTCAAACTAGTTGGTGTTACTGGTGTGGAGTCGTCTGGAAGAAAGGAAAAACCCTCATAAGACTTGGTTGCAGTTACTCCAGGGCATGTTGAGGTTTTGAAAGTAGAACTACAGCTAGACAGCACCATGAAAACGGTCACACCTACCTGTTGTGTCTATTGGCTGAACAAACTCTGGCCTTCGCACTTCAAACCAGTTGAGCAGTTCTGATAGGAAGCTCAAAAAGTTGCACTGAAAGCATCACACAGACCGTATGAGGCAGGCATGAAGAGAACATTATAGAACTCACTATTTCAATTAATAAATGAATGAGGTGTTTGTGTGTGTACCTTAAGCTCCTGTGGTGTGTATAACATGTCCTCCAGCGCCAGGGGACAGCAGCTCTTCAGACAGCTGTCGCAGAATTCGCGGATGAACTGCAGGTTGTACAAGCTGTCCGCTGCAGTCATGGACTCCTTCATGCAAACATCTTGCACAGGGGGGGAAGACGACAAACAAAAATTGACATAAACTCACTGGACCGTAAGAACAAAGACAATGCTGTTCACCCTATTAGAGCTCAAAGTTTGCTAATACCTTCAAGTCTTAGCAGGCCTGGGCAGTAATAGTGTATGACAGCAGCAACAGCACAACCATTAGACAGGTCTTTGACTTCATTCACCACTGGGAAGATGGGCTTCTGTACGGACTGCATCTTATCCTTCCTGTAGCGGATCTGAGAAGAAGGCAAGAGACGGAGAGCAACTAAATGGAAGAAATGACAACCCTGCAATGTGAGCTCAGTGCTATGCTGTTAATGTTTGATGCATCTGTCATATTAGTTAATATTAAAACAAACAAAGCCAGGACTCTCCAAACATGGGTGGATGCTCATAAAGTCCATATACACTTATGCAAACTGTCTCATGACACAAAAGGGTTTGCGGCATTAAAGAAAAGAGAAAACCAATAAATATCATGCTAATGTGTGAGGACGGGACGGTATGCAGGCAAATGACAGAAACCGAGGGGGAGATTTAATCGGAGCAGAAACAGTGAGGATTTTGTCAGTAGAAAGTGGGACAAGTGAGTGTCTCAGGAGGCTGAGTGAAAGAAAGAGATGCAGGGACACACAGAGAGAGAGAATACAATACTTTTACAACAGGTGGAAGTACTGAACACACACAAACAGCTCACTGTCAGCACTGACCAGCTGACTAGAAGCCTGACTCTTATCATCCCCCACAGCCATTCTAAAACACACACACACACACACACACACACACAGACCCTGTGTCTCATGGAGGACCAGAGGAACAGGTTGTAAATGTCAATGTTAGACCTGGTAGAAGACTGCTTGTGATTCATGCACCACTCGAGTATCAACAAACAATACCTTAGCCCCTCCCTGTCCTGCCCCGCCCCATGACCTCGGCACGGCGACGTGTGCAGTTTAATGCAGACTAGGATGTGGGGCACACTAGCATTCTCACACCAGCAGATGGAGAGAGAAACACACCTGACCATCAGACATTTGCTGATAAAATAGATGAAGAAGAAACTGAAAGGATGGAGGGAAAAGGGTGGAGGGTGGAGGGGGGGCAGAGCAGAGGAAAGGAGGGAACTTACAGGAACAAGTTTCCAGTACCAGCGAGTAGGACACTGTCAGAGAGGAGGAAGGAGGAAAAGAGACAGAAAAAGAGAGGGAAATGGAGGACAGGAGGACAAGGAGAACTATTAAGGCAGAACTAGACGAACAGGAGAAAGGATTGTGATGACAGTGCTGTTTCTGAAATGACAAAGATTGAGGAAAAAGAACGCCTTCCTCTTTAGCGTCTGCCAAACAGCAAATTCCTGTTATTCTCGTGTAAGAGCGGTGCAAGGCTTACAAGTCGGTGGCGCAGTGATATCAACAACACGAATACTTGATAAGCTTAATACGCTGCACTTCATGTGCCTGCTCAAAGTAAATGTTTTATGTAAGAATAAAAGCGCATAATCCCGGGGAGATTATCATGTGTTTGGATATGATGATATGTGGCGAGGAAAAGAGAGAGAGATATGATGGACGTGTAATGGAGTACTCACAGAGGGCTGAACAGGCTGGGGCTTTGGGCTGCCCTGAGATGGGTCACTCTGGGATCCTTCTGTACGGTCTCTCAGTTTCTGGTTTAACTGAGAGAAAAATCGCAGGGTTAACTCACACTGTGAGTGACATCAGAATATATCTTGCTGTTTTTAAAATGTACTGGATTAATAAATAACTGTGCTCTTGTTTCTGAACCAAAGCAGATGGATTTTGGTTTTGCTGCATGTCGTCCCCTCTCTGTGTGTCTTTCCTGTCTTTTCCCATTGCAACATAAAAAAATAAGACTGAAGGACACCTGTCCATCTCTGGCCTGCTCCTTACCCCGTTAACCCAGTGAAGCAGAGCCTTCTCCCAGCCGGAAGCTCCGCCCAGCAGCTCCGCGGCGCCACACGTCGTCACCGCAGTCACCGTCTCCATGGCTCCCACAGCCATCAGGGCATCCATCACGGCCAGGTGGGCACTCTGCAACCAATCACATGAGAGAGAGAAGAGGAACTGTTAGGGACGGGGACATGGTCACAGGCAAACAACAGAGCCCACGCAGTATTTACAGCGTCAATCAATTGCTGCTAATGCAATAACGCTGGCCAGTGACATTTCTATGGCTCTGGCTTGGCTGGGAGCTAATGCAGATCAGGGAAGGGGACTTGCTCATTGCTGCAGGTTATCTACCACCGCCAGCCTGTAGGGGTCTCCAGGGTCCAGGTCTGAGTCAGCAGAAACGCTGACAAGATGGGAGCTGGTACGGGACTCCTCGGCAAGCACATGTGTCAGTGTCTGTGGGTGAACTTTGGACCTACATTTGTACAATCATTAAGGAGGAAATGGATCAATATAATATGATAACATCCCGGTCATAAGGATTTCCATTCCTCAGCTGCTTTCCCTTTATTTGCCTTCCCTCCACCTTGTTCCCTTTCATCCTCCTTCCTCCTTTATTGTGCACAGTGAAATACGGCTGCATGACTCATTTGTGACAGACTACGGGATGAGGTGCCGTAACTGGTTCACCAGGGAATGCTGGAAACAACTGCATTCTCTGTCAGAAACAGGTATTGCACACCTTTTTTCATAGTTCCGGTGTGTGTATAACTGTGTCGTGTGTGTGTGTGTGTATCAGGACCACAACATGTGAGTAAAACCTACTTCAGCTTTATTTTTTTCCACACCACCACCATCAAACAGTAATGCTTTTGTCAACATATATTTCATCCACTCAAATTTCCACCTGACATTCTCTCATTTCTCTCGCACAGTCAGAGTCCTTCAGAGCCCTTTCTAATGGCCAGAGACCATTAAAACACACCAACAACGTTATCAGCTCAGTTAGAGAGCGTCTTAACTCCTGTAAACCCATTAGCTCATTAGTACTTCTGCTTTCCTTGCACCGTACCTACTCTTTGAGCCATACTACTCTTTATCAAAATAAATCACGAGTTCCTTGTGCTTTGTCCCATTTGTCCAAGTCTGCCACTGTTGCCACCACAAACTGTAGCAATCTTAGACTTTGGCTTTCCCCTGAGTGTCAGATAATTAGGGGCTTCATCTACATATTGTGCAAACAAATCTTTCACCAGATCCATCAGTGTAAAATCCCTCCATCTTTGTCTCTTCTATCTGTGTCACTTTGTGCTCTACATAATCTACACCAGTCGCCGTCCAACACAGCAGCACTGGGACCCCTCCCTCTTCACTATTGGCTAACAGCAACAAGCTCTGTACTATAATAATTAACTCCGGCCAGCGGAGAGGACGGGCAGGGTGCAAACAACACATTCCAGTCAGGGGGCCATTCCTTCAAATCCCCCAGTCTTCAGGTTTGAGCCTAATCGGTGCAAATCAGCGCCTGCTCCGCTTTACTACTTACAAATTCCACCTGAAAGCGCGGACGTTCTTACTGCAACGTCTTGCGGCGCCCCAGCTGAGTGCTGATGGCTAACGCTGCCGCATGCATGAAGCCTGTCTGCGTTTCTGTCTACTCAACCTTGATGTAAAGCGCTGACCTGAGCAGACCCGGCACCGGGGCAGGGAGGGCAGGCGATGCCAGCAAAGGCTTGTCAGATAGCATTGGGCCTGGCTCTCTGGATGTGCTGCAGTCAATCGCTGAGAGCTGCGCGGCCCATGCTGCCCTACAAACACTGTTGCCAAGGCAGGAGCTGCGGCCTGCATGTCTGTGAGACATGGCTTATCTGTGCAGCTGAAATGTCCGCAGCGTAGAGGGGGACAAACCGCTTGAGGGACCAGGTCTGAAGCATTTGCAACAAGAAAATTACCATGACGTCTAGGCAGAGCCAACCTGGATGTGATTTATTCAGAGAAGCATTGCTTGGCAATATCAGATAAGATGGACATTGAGCTAAATTCTGTCATTACTTGAGCGACGACTACACACCATGTTAGAGCTATTTAAAATAAAATGAATTATTTATGAGGGTTCCATGTCCCTGCAGTACTATTCAGTTTGAAAGTATGTGAGAGTGTAAGGTTTGTGTGAAAAGAGAGAAGATGAGTGGCCTGCCCTGTTGTTATGCCGTACAGTAATTATTCAGCGGAGGGAGGAGAGGATAATTCATCACAAAAGAGAAAAATGAAAGGGGAGGCGGAGGGAGGGGTGTGAGTGGATTTCCCGTCGGCGACCCTGGAGAGCCCGTTAAGCCAAATCACAAGTTTCCCTAATGAGAGGGGAGAGAGGAGCAACTCTGGAACACACAGCACAGAGCCTGCCAGATCACCATAACAACCAACCAGCTGACCCACAATGCATCTCAACGCAAGCCTGACCACAGCAGTGCTCAGTGCTCCTGGCTTAACACCGGCTCTCCGCTTGGAAACCTCCAGCCAGCAAACAGTTAGCGCCCACCCCCCTCCTAAAACCGATGTGACAGGCAGAGGAAAAATTAATACCCCATCAATTAGCCCCATCAACATGAAATCATTACGGCACCGTTTGGCAAATCTGCTTGCACATGTCAACATGAGAGCCAAGCAAAGAATGCAAAGGCATCTTGCCGATCATTAAGTGAGATTATGATGAAGACAAAATCTGATTATGTCTGAAATATGACTTAACCCCATCCCCCCAGCCTGGTGCCTGATGCCTACTGAGGGAGAGATGGAGACAAACAAGGGGATCAGGCAGGTCTGGGGCCCAGCAGGGGGTACAGGACAGGAGGTCCTCTCAAAAACACATGGTTCTGTGAACACTGACATACCTCAATGCTTAATCAAGAAAAAGCAGGCTGGGTTAGCATTATACCAAACCCATTTGGATAATGTCCTTTTTCATTTAAACACCACATTACGAGGTCAGTGATGTAATCTGGCAAAACTGCTTTATTGTCTCTTCTCAAAACAAAAGCCATCACCACAGAAAAGTTTAATTACTAAGCTATATTAGTTTCCCCTCGGCTAAGGCCTGTGGCAGAACAAATGTTGTGAGATGATGTTTAGCATTCCTGATCCGGGGATAGAGTCTGCCACTTCTAATTTCAGCTAAGCTCTTGATTGATGCTCACTTGACCGAAAACCTGCCAACACAGCGGTATGATTTAAGACAAAGTGTCAGTGCCTACCCAAAACCAACAGGGGTTCAGGGAGGGTTAGCCACATTATGGCTACATGACTTACTTTGTCACGGTGGGAACCAGTGCATGACTCCATGTGTAGATTTATCTAGCATAATCCATAACAGCATATTTGAAATTCATAATCAGGATTGCACAGCAGTTAAACAGCATAACTACAAAGGGGATAAATCAGTTAAATGTTAAGGTTACGCACATGGTGAGTTAGTGGTCGTCTCTGGTGTGTCATCCACTGGTAGATGATGACGTTCAGTCTGGATGGCAGATTATCTCTAATCTTTACAGATCTTTATCCTCAATCTGAGGAGTGATGGGGGCTGGGCCACCACCAGGGGGACAGCCATCAGTTGAGATGCACAGCAAGCAGGAGATGGAGGGAGCTGGACACTCCATCACAGAGATGGCTCAGGAAGCACCGTCTACAAAGGTTCCCTTTCAGGATAACCCTACACTGCTGCATTTATATGTATGACACAGCATTTGCCGAGGTTGAGCATGCTTTGAATAGCAATGATGTAAGGTGTGTACGGTATCAATGACAAAGCAGTAAATTATCAATAGAGCATGTCTGTGCAGATTAAATGACAGTACGTCTTTGGTTGTCAGACATGGCTCAACATAAGTGTCTGTGACGTGTGTTTCCATATACGTGCACTCTGTCATGTGACACAGATATATGGAGCGTTAATATCAAGCAGTGCTGCAGCAGACTGCTGCTGCTCTAAAGCCGTTTACTGGCCAAGGCCCACATTGCTGCTCCATCCTTCTAATGCTGCTGCTGCATGACCCACTTTCCCTGCCTGCCACACTGCTGCTGCAGCGCCAGTTAGCAGCAGGCACGCTCAGAGAGCAGCCGAGGGACAGGCAGTGGCTGGAAAGCTCATAGCACTGCAGCGAACAGCAAATGCAGCAACAACAACAGTAACAGCCAAGCCTGGAGTTTAGGGAAAGGGCTTTGACAGCTCAGATGCTCCATGGTCTGGTCAGGCACTATCACCCAGAGGTGAGACTCACACAAGCAAGCAGACACATAAATGCATACACACACAAAAAGGTCTGCAACCACACTGAATTAGAGCAACACCATACTAATAAGAGGCATACTTTGGGTTTATGCAGATTATCACCATGACTACCATTTTTTTCACCTTTTACTACTTCCTGCCTGTTTTTGCCAGTGAATACACGGAGGCATGCATGGCTGGCAAACACCAGAAGGTCAGTCTGGAAAGGGATATTGCTTAATCAGAATCACTTCACTCAGTAAGTACAAGAAACGTAAAGAAACTTGTTTTTGTTATGACATTATGCACATAGAGGTATATATACTGTGCGTATATATACTGTGTGTGTATATATATATATACATATAGTATCGTGCAAGAAGTGCAATAAACAGCAAACTCTACATATCATTCCACATGTATACAAGAGAGCATTTTATCACTGTGTGCATTCATGCAATGTGACATTTAGTAAGCTTTAACACACTGCAGCAGTGTACTGACACAACCTAACAAAAGATTGTGATACTGAGTGGGAAAGAAAAGGATAGAGGTTCTGAGCCTTGTGCAGCATGGGACAGCTCCTGAGACTTAAGAAGTAAAGTGTATAAACAGCTGTAAGTAGTGCTGGATTATTCAAAAACACTGGGTAGTAATAAAAAAGTAACACTAGAGGAAATCCCTCCCATCTCTGCTGCTCCATCCCTGTCATTTGGCTTTCATTGCCCACTGTCAACAAGCAACAACTACTGTCTCTCTTGAAATCTGCAACTGCATTTTAAAAGAGCAGTTTTGTCATCGGTAGCAATTCTGTTATAAATTATCAAACATATATGAATGTGGCTAAAAAACAGCCACTCATTTTAAATGTGTTTTGAGCGCAGAGCACAAAGAGAATCAGTGTAATATTACAAACTCTTGCTAAGATAATAAGGCTAATCCAATGAGCATGTTATTTATTGTCTGTAAACTGAATCATTCTAACAATCACCACTTTGTAATCTAGTATTTTATATCATTCGTTATTGAGCTTCTTGGGTTTCATAATTTGGTTGCTCTTGACAAGACAAGGTCAGTACAATTTATTAAGCCTGTACCCTATAACAAGGAAAGATGTCTGCTAATATCACAACCATATTATGCTATTTTCTAACTGCGCTTTTGAAAAATTCATACAGCACCAGCAAAGCAACAAGTGCTGCGAAGGCCACTTAACAGAAACAGTGAAGCACTTGAAAAGAACAAGGATTACAGCTGCACTTAAAAATGAAAGAGGAGGAAGAAATGTATTGATTAAAACCCTGATGAAGGCCACATGCTGAAATGCATTTTAAATGTGCTTTTTAAAAAATAAATTTATTCTTCCTTTTTTTTAATCTACAATGGTGACTGGAGTGTTCCTGACTATTCCATCCACCTTGTGTTTCTTGGGTGATGCTGTACCAGTTCATCAGTATTAGAGGCAGTGAAGCAGACAGCTTTCACCTGAATACAAGGAGAGCACTATCTCCACACATCCCTGGAGACATCCTCCTTTGCTTTCAAGACACAGCCGGTATGGGCGTGAACCAAGAGAGCTGGGGAAATGAGGCTATACGCCATTGCATAATGAAGACAGTCTGTTTGAAGGGAGGACTTGTGCTGAATACTTCAAAAATTAGGTTACAGCAAAGATCTGCCCTGACAACTTAAGCGGAGAAAGCTGAAAGGGTTCCCTTTCTTGCAGGGAATTACAGAGGGTCATTTGAAAATAAACTTAGCTCTCTGAATATGAAAGGCTGCAGAACGTAAGGCCATATTATTGTGTGTACTAGAGAGAGAGAGAGTTGAGAGAGAGGAGAGAGTGATTCAGTGTCAAGAGAAGACAAACCAGTTTCTCTTGATTCAGCTTGTTGAGCCAGCCCAGAGTGCTCTCTCAACACAGCATCTCCAGTTTCACCAGAACTGTTAAGTCATTGTTCTCCATCTGATCTAGACCACCTATTGTATATCTCTCCAGGCTCCCCCTCCCTCCCACACCCTGGATTTAAAGCTGCTGTCCCCCCATGTCCCCCTGACAACACTAGTCCTCACAGCTGGATCCACTCATCCTCTGGGATCAGCTGGGGGCAGCATGGTGGAGTGGGGGTTGGGTTGAAATGGGTGGGGGTCTTTTTGATGTCCTTTAATCCCTAAAATCAAAGCATAAACAAGTCCCTGCATCCACAAGCCCAACCAGCCACCTTTCTTTTTCTGTACCCCCCTGAGACGCCAGGAGAGACCCTCACTGCTTAGACACAGTTTCTAGCCCGAAAGGTTTTGACGTCTCCCTACATCGGGCGGTGGAGAACACCACCCACAAACTTGCCTGCCAGACTCGCAGGAGTGATGGAAACCTTCCATGCGTTTGCTCTCGTCATAACCAAGCAAAGAGTCCCTACACAAACACCACACCCTTCTTTACCATTTTGATGGGTTTGTGCCGGAGGTCAGCATCGGTCACCGGCGTGTCCTGGTCTTCTGGGGCTACGCCTCTCTTAGCAAGGAGCTGCAGCAAGGCGGCATTGTCTTTGGGGTGTGCCTCCACCCCGGCACTCCCCACTAACAGGCTGTAGGTGCGGCAGTAGAGCTCCGAGGACAGCAGGAGGCGTGTGACGGGCGGCTTAAGGTGCTCCTGTTCATACTGGTCACAGTAGAAGGGGTCTCGCAGCTCCACGGGTACATTCTCTACCAAGAGATAAAACACACAGATGCAATCAGATAAATTCTTGGGGGCAGCAGTGGTTCCCTACCCCAGTCCTCAGGACCTCGAGCTTTGCTGGTTTTCTGTTCTGTCAGGTAGTTAATTGAATTCACCTCACATCCCAGGTCCAGGGAGCACTTAGGGTCTCGAGTCCCAGAGTTGGGAGCCACTTTACAAGAGAGATAATTGCAACAAGTAACAAAATACGTCCCGTGTGAGGCAGAGAAATGAGATGAATGAATTCTCTGAATGCTTTGATAATGGGGCAGGGAGTAGACTATATAGCACCATCAATTCCTATCATTTCCCAGTCCCTTTCTCTGTTCAGTCATAATTATTCTAAAATAACATGTTATGTAACAGTGGAACTACATCTGCTGGCTTGAAAATCTGCTTTCTGCAAGGTGCAGTGGCAGACTGAGACAACTGGTGTGTACCCTAGAGCTGTAATCATATGAATGAGTGAGCAGAGCAGGGTTAAATGAAGCAAGATTGTATGAGTATGTGTGTGTGTGTGTGTGTATCTAAGCGCCAGTGAAATGGAGCCAGCAGAAAGGCTAATGCGAAGAGAGAAAAAACTAGTATGTGTGTCTCATAGCAAACCCAGTGACTGAATCAAAAGGCCAGAGGGCAGTGGAAGTGGTGACAAGCTAGATATACTGGTTGTTCCTAGTATATAAAATCCTGTATTTCCTTGTCTGTAAACTCAAGTAGTTCCTGCCTCAGTGTCAAGTCTCTTTCCACAATTACTGTACTATGATGTTTACCATGTTCGTCCAGAGCCATGCAGCAGCTAGTGAACCTATAGTGATCAGCAGGCATCAAGGCCAGTGGGACATGATGACATATGAGCTCAGACGTTGGCATCTGACGATTATGAGAAACATTGCCACTCATTTTCCTCCTCTTTGATAATCTCTGGCTTGGTTTTTGGACAGAGCGTCTCTGAGACTTTCATATCTTCACAGAGCCGATGTAAACCCATGTGCTTCAAAGTACAACCATGTAATGTGAATCAACACTGCAACCCACTAATGGAAACAAGCAAAATGTATAATCTGTGTCTTGACCCAGAGAAAGTGTTGTGAAGCTGGTGTGGTGTACCCACAACAAGCCAAGATAGTTAATTATTTTTTGTTCTTTCTGGAAATGAGATCAGAGCAAATATTAACCTGAAACACACACCCAACACAGCATCTGTCAAACTGGTTTCTCTGCATTCAGACTTAATGAAAACAGCATCAAATCCAATGCCCTATATCTTCGCAAAAATATAGTGGACTGGGCAGCTCTGTTTTTAAAAGCCCCTACAATCAAAATTTGAAAAAATTGAAAAAAATTGCCTGAAAATAGAGAGGAAAAACTCAAATGCATTTGTAGTTTGTATACTTGAGCGCCTGAGTGACTTAAGTGCGTGCCTGCTTGAAAGAAAGTACAGAACTGTAATTACAAGGGAGGTGTCACCATGTTGTCATATCACCACAGTCCTGCAATGGATCCACTGACATCAGACAATACAACAAAACACCCAGCCTCACAACAACTGGACAATGCCCTGCCCTCTGTCTCTTCAGCTCACTCTTTCTGCACGATGACTATAGGTGTTGAATAATGTTGTGAGTCACGCCACACGGTCCACTTTGTTGTGAACATGCCATTGTGTGCTTTTAAATTCCAATGGTCAGTTCAGTGGTATAAACATTCACGCAAACCAAACAGTTTACACCTTTGGTCTCAGGTCCAGGTAGTTCAGACAAAACAATGTGCATGGAAAAATTACGAGAAACACAATGATGCTGCATAATTAAAAGGAAAAAAAAAAAAAAGCTGAAAATTCTACCCAGAATGCAAAGCTGGATGCAAATACCACAGCTCAGTGAGATGAATGTGGTTGATACGAGCATAATTTCCCTATGGGACGGTCTGACCATGAATGAGTACTCTGTGTGTCACACACATCATGAAAAATGGAAAGTTTGCAAATTCAGACACCATTTCCAATATGTTGTGCACCTTCACTCCATGGCAACAAACAATTGATAGATCGGAACATGCAATGCTAAAAAGATAAAAGACATGGTGAGAATGGCAGGATCTATGCAGGCAAACACCAGCAGAAAAGGAGTGCAACTTCTCCATAATGTTGATATCAACACAACCCCAGGGTGATATTTAGATAGCAAACACTAGTGTCTGTGAGCTTACAAAAAGTGGAGCAACAGCCTCTCTGTCACTCTCACGGGTCAGGGGGTCGGGGCCTATCTATTGGTCTGTGTGAGAAGGCAAAGGTCAAAAGTGTGCATGCAAATGATTCTGAAGTCACGTTATCAGGGTGACAGAGCGAACTGCCTAAGTGGAGGGGTTCAAGCCCTCATGTCGAGAAACATCTGTCTTACTGAAGCATCCTTGAGCAAGGTACTGGATCCATACTACCTCCAGGATCTGCATATGTTAGCTGACACTGAACTCTCACCTCCCTGTAGAAGTGGGACAGCAAACAGAGCCTTTTGCTACAGCAATCAAGAGAGTATTACTTTGTTATTTTTGATCCATCCTTTGATCCATCCCCATAGTGCGCGTGCAGCATAAAGATCAACTGCTGCTCCAAGACGTGTCAGTGTCGAAGAACAACTGAGGACAAAATGCTGACCTGACGAGAGCAACTGAGATCAAAACGTTATTATGTCTTCACAATAAAAGTCTTGGAGGAGCACGTTCTTGTGCGGATACTTTAAATTCAAACAGCACAAATCAGGCCATTAAACTTTACTGTCATCAATAGAGTTCAGTCAAGCTGACATAACTTGCCTTCTTGGTTGCAGTCAGTTCAGTTGTGCATATCTCTACTGACTTGCATGTAGTCTGCTGATAAAAGGGGCCGTGTGTCCTTCTGCTTAATTGATTGATTGAGCTAGCATGCTGGTCATGTCACAAACATTTCAGACACGTGTCTGACAGTCTGACAGTCAACAGTCACAAAGCACCACAAACACATCCAAACTAGGGTCAGATAAGAAACTGCAGTTTGAACTATGCTAGCTCCTGTGGGGTTATTCAGTAAGTGTCCCACTTTACACCTAAGTGGACTGATCAGGATTGACTATCAAGAAGGTTGTCATGGTAACAGTGAGCATTAAGAAGCTCTTTACATTAATTACATGGCACAGCAGTCTACAAAACCTGCTGGATTTGACAAGCCAAGCTGTCAGGCTGTCTTGCACCAGCCCTTCACAAAACCTGGCACACATTCAATAATTCATAAGACCTCAGATGTGCAGAAGTGTGTTAGTGTAAGCACAGAGGGAAGAAACTGGGCCTAAATTGACAACGCCATTATGTTATCTAAATTCCCCTACTGTCTTGCTTAACCCTGCAGGAAGTAGCAATTTGTACCTGCAGTTTATCCCATTTGAAAATAATGTTTACGGAGTATTTTTTTCTTACTGTGCCATTTCTGGGAAGCATTCTACAAAATAAATACTTAACAATACCTGTATTTGATAAGGCTACTGGCAGTAGCTTCAACATGTGTCTTGGAAATTTGAGTTATAAAAGTCTTCATCATGTGGTGGAAAGGACCAAACTGGAACAATTATATGCTCTCATTTCAGAACAAAGCCAGGACTTGTTTTAATGTCCCAAAGTCTAGCAGTGGTGAGAAGGACTGTGTTATTCTCTAACATACACAGGACCTCTACTCCTGGGTTATATGCTAATGCCAACACCTGATTGAAAAAACAGAACAGAACTAAAGCAACGACCTCCTGCTGCAAAACTGGCAGAAACTGACATTATCCCTGTCTACAGTACAAACATGGTAAGACTGTTAGATGTCATTTAGAACTGTAATACTGCCAATATGTGGCATACCTGAAACAGCATCTGCTGAGACATAGTAAAGTGTCAAACCTTCTGGCTAATACCTTCATGAAATGCTTCTCAAGAACTTTAATTACACCAAATTGCTTAATGGTGGAAAAAAAATAGGCATACTCGCCCTTTTCACCTGACCAAAGGCGTAAAACTGACAAATTTAACTGAATCCAATGAAACCAATCCTCATGTATTTTATCACCGCGCCATCTGCATGTGACAGCAGTGCTCAAAAGGACAAAGCACACCATTGTAAACACCTCAAGCACCTCACATATAAGGCATCTTGACTCCAACATGTGAAGCCTCGTAGCCTGAATTTGATATTTGCAGTGCAACATCCCTCTGCATGGTGAGACCCTGCACTCACAGCAACCATAAATTGCTTAAGGAGGCACTGAACAATTTATGCTATATAACATAGTGGCGTAGCGTGTGAGGAGGCCGCCCTTCAATCATAGAATGTGGGTTCACACCCTCTTATCTGCAGGCATACGCTCTGCAGAGGTATCCTCAGGTCCGACACTGAAACCCTACCAGCTCCTGGTGCACTGTTGTGTTGCTGATCCTGACCTCTGTCCTCCCTGTGGAGTGTAGCTTGCGAAAGGAGAATTTCCTTACAGGAACTTAAAAAAAAACAAAAAAACATGTTATTTCTATTATCTTGACACATCTTGCACAATCCAGTCACTGTATCGAGGGGTTTCCCTTAGTTCAGAAGGGTTTCATATGTTTTTAACCAATGAGACAGCCATTTTGCTAAACACCAATATCATGGCAACATCCTCCTCAGGTCCTCCACTCCTGTTGACTCACCACTGTTACACTGAAGAGGAAAGGATGACTAATCATTCCAACAGGATTTCAGTATGATCCAAGCAGCTCTGTAGCCAGGTGGAGCTAAAAGCAACAGGTTTAACATGTACTAAACAAACAGCGGTTTTACAACATCCAAGTGCCAGGAGTTTCAAATTTCATTTCTGGAATATTCTTGGGACAATCTAATGAAATGGTTCCAGAAGAAGCAGGGATAAGATGGGCTTCATTTTTTGTTTTTATTACTGATGAAGCTGTTCTGGATTACAAACAGGCACAAAAGACATTGTTACTGTGCACTCAAAAGGGTAAAGCCACATGAAAACAGTTCACATGACCACTTTTCTCCCAGAGCTGGAAACAAGAGAATCAACACTCTTTGGTCTCTTTCCAAAGTAAAGGCACAAACTAATATCTCAAGAATTCAGAGTCACTCTCTGATGACCTGTCAGTTTTGTTACTTTGGTTTCTAGCTTTGAAAGTGAGAATCCAAGATCAGGGTCAGCCTCAAGACTTCTATGCATCTACACTGATTAATTTTTAGTCTAGATGAGTATAAGAATCCCTTTTTTCTGTTTTATAAATTGTCATTAGGCCCTAACCTGCTCCCAGTGTAAGGTGCAGTCTGGCTGTACACAGTAACGCACATTATTTGCATAAAAGGCCAGAGACGTTTGTGGTCCACATGAAGGTCCATTTGCGGCTTATATTGTCATCGTTAAGTTGATTAAGACTAGACGACCTGCTCTGGCCGCCGCTGTGGTATCTGTTGTTCTGCCCATTTGTGTTTCTGGGAAGGGACTTGATGATGTCATCTTGACTTTGCAGGAATATATCAGCAGGTCAGTGCTATCTCCGCAGGGCCATTGAGTCGATGAGGAGGAACACACTGCACACCAGTACAGAGTCAGTCCTCATACCTTTAGCTTGGTATGGAGGGTGACTTTGACCAGAGGGCGTGGCTGAGGTGGTAAGCACAGCACACACAAGCAACAAGGAAAAAGAAAAAAAAAAACAGCAGCCTGGAGGTCTGGACACATGGCCTGGGATTGGGTAACACATAACTCAGGTTGTTAAAGTAAAATAGAGTTCACCTCACAGCCTGACCAACTTAAACTGATTGAAATCAACTATTGAAACTGACCACAGCTTACTGACTCCGAGCTTTTATGTACATGCACATCTCAGCAATGTGAAAGTGACATGGTTACTTCTTCTTTAACAGGACTGCTGTGCTGCTTTCTCTGTGAAATCTGTGGCCACTACTGTAGATAGGCCTATAAAAAATGATCCTGTGTGAATACTTATCTCCTCAAGGTCAGTGCAGGCACTATTTTAAGATTCAGTTCATGAAATCTAAGGCACATAATGTCTCATAATAACTATACAAATGACTACAACAAAAGGATGTTTTTTTAAGTGGGTGTGTTTGCGCATCATGAAAGGCCGGGTGGTTTCTCAGAAGAGCCTCACGGGCTTTGTTGACTAAGGATACTTGAAGAAAACTCCCGATTGCTGCAGTAGTGTTATAGCTCATAGCCTACAGTTTATCCGCTCAGTGCAAAACCAGAAATATGAACTGTTTGGACTGGTATTTTCTATATTTTGGGGAATTAGCAGCTGTCATCACTGAGGGTGAATAGTCCTATAACCATCTACGCCCCATGCTGCATGTTTGTATAAAGCTAAATCGGATAAGAGCATAAGCATACACAATAGGCTGCAATTTATGGCCGATGTCTGGTGGCTGCAAACACGACAGAATGGGTTAGCGTGATATGGCCTAAGAAAGAGGCCGTTTTTGGACACATACCTATCAATTGTGACCACCCACTGCGAGAGAACAAATGACATGTGTACGAGTTATAAATGCATACAGGGCATGGTCCCCCCCTTTCATCTGCTGCTGCTCTTTGTGCCCAAAATCGCTGAGCTTTACATACAGCGCAGTTCACCTTCATGTATCCGCTTTGGTAAACTGCACATAAACATTGCTGGACTACAAAGGGATGGTGGTTTTCAAAAGATCTCCCTGAATGGGGTTATAGATAATCAGGCCTGTAGCCTGGAGTATAACCTACCTGCATCGCCGTAGGACTTTGCCAACAGCCATCCGACACTTGCGCATATTTTTGCCTTAGTACAATCATACAAATCCAATGGCTTTATGTCCGGGACTACAAAAGTCTTCCTCATGGCATTGGAGTCCACCATAGCGAGTCCGTAGAAAACGGGGAAAAGGGAAGCAGTACTGGCAAAAAAAGGCTACAAGGCAGTATAAAAATTCAAGCAATCATTCTTCCAGTAGACTACTCCATAGTACAGGAGCCTGGAATACGGATGTGGGTTAAGTGTTTCGTCGGGGAAAAATATCCGCCCCGGAGCTGCTTCCAATCCAGTGAATGTCCCTTTCTCGCCGGTTTTGGAGTAGAAACCACTCTTTAAATGATGCCTCACGACCTAATGGAGCCCCGACCCACCGGGTTACTAGAGAAAACCGGAATATTCCCCTTGTTTTTGCCCTTCGTCCGCATTGCTGTGTAGTCAGTCCACTGGAAGCAGCTCCACAGAGAGCCCCGCCGATGACTGATTACCAGGTGCTCCACACTGGCATCACTCACTCAGCCAGCCGGCCAATAGGAATTGAGCTTGAGTAAAGAGGGCGGGATGTAATCGTGTGAATGCAGCCAGCAGGTAGAGAGGTGTGCCTCTCTGGGACAGGTGCATCTGCTGGCAGACAGGTGAACTGTAGCCTGAAGGGAATACTTTTGACAGGGGAAAACGTCTTACTTAAACAATCCTTACGTAAAATAACTAGAGACATCCTGTTCTGTATTTTCAAAATACCAGTATCTGAGTACAACTAGCCCCCATGAATAGTTAAGAAAATAGTGATAGCATATTTTATTTTCTGGAGACGACAAGCCGAAGTCAAGTGAACTGGCCAGGAAATACCATAGCATAACCCAGGGTTTTCCAACACTAAAGGAAAAATAGTAAATGAAATAATAAAAGTAGAAGTAATAATAATAATAATAATAATAATAATAATAAATGAAATTCTATGTTTTGCATATTTCTCTCACACGCATAAGTTATATGTATGCTAAACAAATAAAGTCCATGGTCTTGGTGAGACAGGTGTTTCAACTGAATGACCCAGGGTCAGGCTCCATATGCAAAGCACTGTTCCTGCCTGTGTGGCAGCAAGTCATCTCTTAAAGCTCCAGGGCTGCAGCTCTGTAGCTGACTCTGACCTCTGACCTCTCGGGTGGGTGTGCAAGAGAATTTACCCTTGAGATCAACTAAGCATTTCATTGTTGATTCTTAGAACAAGCTTTTAATGACTTCTCTTTATACTTATTTAGATGTGCATCAAAACTTGTTGTGACCATTTAGGACTTCATCTGCTGGTTTTATCCAAGGTGGCCAATGATAAGCCTGCACTGTAACATGTAAGACCTCAGGGTGTCACTGCTGTACAGAATATGCTTTTAATTGGTGGCCTGGAATTGACACAAACACTAAACTGACATTTTCAAGCAGAGCCAAAAATTGTATCTAAAGTAAGCTGGAATGATAGGAAAGGAGAGAGTCTCCAGCATTAGAAAGTGTAAATGTAAGCAGGAAGAAAAGGAAAAATGTAAAAAACACACGTTCCTCCCTTGTAATTTTTGTGAACATTTTCTTTCCAGTTTCTATATTTCCAGCAGCATCTACAACAGAAACAAAAATCTCCAAGTACCTCATCACATGATGCTGCTCAAAGTTCCAAGATTTTCTAGTGCCCTTCTGCAGTAACTTTGTAAGAGGATTACCTCGAAACTATTTTAATCTAATTATGGAAGAACGTAATTTGTCCCTCATCTGCACTTTGTCCAGTCTTGTCAATTTAACCCTTATGATGGTTTGACAGTAAAATACCATGAGGCCTATCCATCGCAAATGGAAGTTTATCTGTTCTACAGTTGTTGTAAAATTGTTCCATCAATATATGAATGCATATATAAATAGAGCATGATTTCAGTGTGTGGTAACTTTTGTCTGACTGAGAATCGTGGATTTTTTAAATTTAGGTTTAAGTCTAAGTTTTGCAAGACACCCACTAAATGGTGACTGCCAGGTAAATAGTTAAGGTTTGAATGCTCCACTCCAGTTTCAAATACTCCCTCTTGAGGAAACCAGACTCCTCTCCTGTGTTTTTCCAATGGAAGAACAACTTCCTCCCTGCCAGAGAAAGATCAGGCCATTCATAAGAGTGGATGAGCATGTTTAGCTGTTAATTCCTGGGCAAACTGACACCATAAAAAAAGACAATAAATGTAAAACTTTTTAGTTCTTGAAAAACTATATGATTGCAGACTAGAAGAAAACCCTGCTCAAAAAATTGCAAAATTGAGAAAGACTGACATCATGTGGCCAATACTAGCACACAGGCTCATGCATTTATGTGCGGTACAAAAAATACAGTGCCATGTTAATCCACAACAGAAAAATACCAAGAAGGCACAAATGTTACCATTCTCAGTTATTCACTTACTGAGTACAAATTCATCATTCTATTAAAATAAAGGGGAAGCAATAGTACATTTACAGAAATTTGACTAAATTAACAAAGTCTAATCCATGACGACAAGAAGAATCCAAAGATTGCATCCTTGTGCATCACATGCTAGCTACTGGTATTTTCCTCCCATTCATTCATCTTTAAGCCCTCCGAAGACAGCTGTAGGGACACTCTTCTGTTCAAGCTGCACCTCTGTGAAGAAAACGCAAAAGGACAATTAGTAGATGGATTTTTTTAAACATCCATGCGTGTTCATACAGACATAATTGCTGTTTCACTGGGGGTCAAAGGCCTGTTGTCTCTGTCACTTACCATCTGGTCCTTGCTCATCATCATCTCCATCTTCATCATCATCGTCAATGTCAATCTCATCAGGATTGGCTTGTTTGGAAAGCTCAGACAGCTCGCTGCGAGAAGTGTCACTCCTACCATAAGCAGATACAGAGGTTTAAGATATGTGTGTCTCTATTTCCTTTGGCACTCATAACCCAATTAAAGAAGGAGACACAGGATTAGAGATGTGAAGCACCACTCTATTTGCATCCTTGTTCCAAAAAGTGAAACAGAATGCAGCCAATGGCAAGCCGTTCCAACAATTATTTGCTAGACTGGATATTCATTACAGATATCTGTAATCCTCTTATTCAAGATATCTGTAATTATATTTTGAATGGTTAAAATGCTAATTTCAGATACCTGGAATTACATTTTAACTAGCAAGATTCAAAAGACTTTTGCCATTCATGTGTATGGGGTCTGTCATACACATCTGCAATGTGAATTTCATATATCTGCAGCTGAATTATGACTAGTTGTAATTTCAATTTCAGATGCCTACAATTTAATTCGGACTAGTCATTAATTCCGGTTCAAGGCATCTTTAATTCCCCCCAATTCAACATATCTATACTGTCCTTTTTAGATATCTTAAATTAAGTTTTGACTTTTCAGAATGACATTGTAGATATCTTAAACTGGTATTATGACTAGTCAAAATGATGTAGATATCTCAAACTGGAATTACAATTAGTCATAATTTAATTGTAGGTATGTATAATCAAATTATAGATCTTGAAATGAGCTTCAACGATATCTCAAATTGAAGATAATGAAGGTATAGCGAGAGGGAGGCAGGAGCAGCTGGAGGTTCACAATACTTCCTACTTCCTCAACTGTGTGTGGAGATAACATGAAAAGCACTTCATTTTGGTCTTATTCACTACAAATACCCTGATGATAAGCCTCTTCAGCTTTATGGGATTTTAAAAGTACTGATCTACAAAACAAGCAGAGTTTATTCTGCTAACACAATTCAAATACTTTAAGGGAAAAAAATAAGGCTCAAAATGAGAAGCCACTGCAAGCAGGAGCTGTTGGGGGCCTATGGTAGTTCCTACTTGCTCAAATGTGTGTGGAAATAATAAATCGATAATTTGCTGCAGATTTGTATCACAGCTCTTGAAGGAATGAAGTTTTTGTTCAATTGCCCTGATAAGTCTTTCCAAGTATTAAGTAAGTAAGTAAGTATTTCATCAACAACAGAAAATGCCATTTATTCAATTAATTCTGTTTCTACACTTTTTGACTAGTCGAAACTAAAAAGAGAAGCTAAATATATCTGTTTTGACTAGTTAGAATGAGGTTGAAGACATCTTAAATTATAATTCTGACTAGCTATAATGTAATTTTGACAAGTCAAAATGAGGTTGTAGATATCCATATTGTTTATTCCAGTTAGTCAAACTTTTAACTAAATGCTGAAACCCCTTGCCACAACAGCCTCTCCGTTCATAACGGGAGTGAGGGCAAAACTCCAGGGAACACAGACTGGTGATTTTGGTATCTGCAAAGATACATGCATGTGTTGGATTGATGGGCACCAATTTCCAGTGGAATTTCCAGTGTCATGCAGTTCATAATTAAAATGTTATCAGCAAAATGAGTAAAGGCATAAATAAGTAGCCTAACATAAGTGTTAAGATAACTGAACAGCTGTGTGGTCAACTCGATAGCAGTTTTAACTCTATTTTAGACACATATCCGATTAAAACTGCTTCCAGAATCGTTGCGCTCTAACACCCCACTGACATATGCCAGTTTTGCAAACCTGACCCAACGAATAAATAAATTAAAAAGATCACAAACCTGACAAAGAGAATCTTTTCTTTGGGCTTGGGTTTGTCCTGTTCTGCCTCAGCAGCAAGCTGTTGTGCCTTCTGCTCCAGCATCTTCATGTCATCAACCCCCATCTGGCCTGGAGCAAGGTCTGACACTGCATACAAACCAAACAGACAATCGGCTGAACACACAGGCACACACAAACCTTAGTGGCCAAACAGCTCCAGGAGCTAATACAAATTACTGTACATGCACACGGCAGCTAGAACATAATCTCAAGAATCTCAAAGGGCACAAGGTTTTTTGGGGGTGGCCCTTAAATCTATTTTATTCAAATATTTTACATTCAAACTGGCCACAGGGTAGAATTTTTGCACTTTCCCAGGCTAAATAAAATACTAGGCAGAGGCTAATGGTCATGCTTTCTCACCAGTGCCCGTGGAGCTTGTAGTAGCCTTCAGCATCTGAGACGACATAAAGTTGACCTGGGTGTTGTATGTGGCCTGGACACTGCGCTTGATCCTCAGCATTTCTCTGATGGTGTCCTCATTTCCATGGCGGATCTCAAATTCTTTCCAAGTCTGCCAGAAATTAGCTGTCACCTGAAAGAAATTAAGACAATGTTATTAATACATCAGGGAATATGAAGTGGGAAATATGAGGCAATCAATTATGAAATAAAAATCAGGAGTCAGAAAAGGTTGTGATGATGGAGGATTATCTTACCCTGGGGTCGCAGATTTGGGAGCAGTATGAGTAGATTGCTCTGGCACGGTCAATCTCACCCAATTTACTCTCCATGTCAGCAAAGCGCAGACACATGTCCCTGGAGTGTTCATCTGGAAGGACCTTAGGGAGACACAAAACTCTGCTCAACTACGATGCAAGACCTGACACCCGATTATATGGACTACTAGCATGGCATGACAAAACAGTCACAGATGGAGTGTAAAGATTACTTGTATTAATATCATGTTACCCCATACCTCAATGGCCTTCTGGTAAATGGCTCTGGTGTAGGTGACTCCATAGATTTCAGCAGCTCTTTTGATGTAGATGTTGAACATGTGATGTCTCTCCTCGGTCTCCACTGCCTGCGTTGCTCTTTCATAAACAGCCATGGCATGGCGGGCCAAACCAAACTCCTCTTCCAATTTAGCATACAGCAGATAAATAGCTGCAAAGCAAGACACAATGGTACAGCAGGTTTCAGTAAATTCACTCTTAATGCAATTCCAATAAATTTGTTCAGAAAGCATATATAATTCTTAGTATTCAGAGCATGTGAGTGGACTGGACTGAATTCAAACACTGCTGAATGTTTATTTTATTTGACATGGACATCACAATATCCTTGGCAACAATTAAATTTGACTCACATCCATGTGCTCCAGTCAACCACTCCAACTTGACAACATAAATTGTCTGAATTGAGCAGTAATAATAACCTAGTTTTGATAATGGCATTTGTTTAGTTAGTGGCATATAGGCTATAAATCACACGTTTGTATCAATTCAGCGCCTTCATGGCACAGGTCTGCAAGAACTTGTAATGTTATGATACTGGCCCCAATTTCAGAAAAAACACAGTGGCATACAGTAAGGGTGCATTTCTTAATAGTGACTCAGCAAAAATAAGCAGACTACTGCCAAACAGGGCAAGACTAATCTACATTGAGCAGACTGCACACTCATGATGGCAGAGAAAAGAACAGTGATAAAAAGTAAGTAACTTGTTAAACACTCAACAAATTCTTTTTCGACATCCTGGTGCTCGTTATTTTTAAGCCGTCCATATGAACAGTCTGATATGTCGGTGAAATATTTTGCAAATTCCTTTTGATTTCATCAGGTGGTTGTTTATCTGTGATCTTAACAATCAGCATACAGTAAATTGCATGTGGTCTGGAGAAGTAGGGCATACTAAGTGTAGCAACCTGAGTGGAGCACAGCAGCGTCTTATAAAACGCACTTCTCACTCAGATGAAATTATACTCCACTCGGCACCTAAACTCTGATAGTAATCTAAAAACATCAGTTTGACTTTTAGTTTTTTTTTTTTTTTTTTAATCAAAACATTCATGTGTAACATGACCAAGTTATGTGATAACCGTAACAAAACTACTCACTCTTTGCAAACTTGGCAGGGCAGCCATCCAAAGCCTGTTCAAATAAATCTCTTGCTCTCTCCAGCTTCTTGCCCCCATATCGGTCAATGAACTTGGTGAGGTAGGTGTTCCAGATGTCATACACATTTGGCCACCTGAAGAGAGCAATGCCACGTTCATAAGCCTGCAAAGAGGAAAAAAGCATACACACAGATATGAAAAAATTCTTCAAACAAAACACAGTAATTTAAATGTTGATGAGGGAATTTGTACTAATTACTTTGAAGCTCTCCTCAAAGTAGTTGTGCTCCTCCAGGAACATGGCATAGTTGATGATGATCTGTGGCGTGGCAATGCGGAGATCAATAATACGATCATATACTGCCTTTGTAGACTGAGAAGGAAAGGGAAAAATAAGGAAGCATAAGAATAAATATGTGTAGTTTAGAGGCAAGAGTGACATGATGACTCCAAAATGCATTCTTTATTTTTCAGGGAGGGAACAAAAATATACTCACACACATAGTTTCAAACTCTCATTAATTAGAAAGTTTTGTTTTGTTTGTTTTGCTGTTTTTTTCCCCCTTGGACTAAATCTGTATAACCCACAAGGACGGGTTAAGATTCAGATTTCAGGAACATGCCAGAGCACACGGTGCATCGGCAACTCTAAGACTCACTCTACATACTTGGGAGTTTGTATTTCAAGTTCATTTATTTATATCGACCGTCATCACATGCATGTCTCAACGAGCCTCACCCAGAATGAACCTTGCTAGATATAACTATCCAAGAATCAGTTCTTAAACAGACTGATAGATCACAAACATGGAATCAAAACAAAGCACAGAACACACAATAGCTCCAGTGCTAGCATGACACAGCAATCCAGCCATTCCTGCATAGCCTAGTCTGCATGGCACCATCAGCCTTAGACCTTCAGTGCATACAAGAAAAACCTAAGATAATCTTATTAGCAAAAATAATGTTAAAAAAAAAACTTATGTAGGCTAAGACAAAGATGTATCTCCCACCAGGATGATTGATGGTATAAGAAGTGTTGGGACAATCAATGAAATGGACAGTGCTAATGACATTAGCAACAGAGGAGGGAGACACACAATGTAGTGGAGAAATAAGGCCACAGTTGGTGCAAGTGTCCACAGAAAACTTGGCGGCACCCTTGTCCACTGCCAGATTGAGACATTGCATTAGAGATGGGACCCTGGCCAGCATTAATGCACAACAATGTTCTGTATGTCTGTTGCATATCACTGGTGTGCTTGCTTCAGCAAAGCACATTAATACACCCTTATTACACCTCTATCCTCTTCCTTTTCTGGAAAAAACTGTGTCAGCTTATTTCTCTTGCACTATGTAAGCTGTCAACAACATTCAAGCTTTAAAATGGGGAGCTATTTCAGGACATGTGTGCTTGTATTCAACTCTGATACCTTCTGTACTTTTTCAAAATGAAACTTTTATGAAGCTTTTTATCTCCCCCCCATTTTTTTAATAATGGGCACAATGTCTATGCCTATAGGGACAATGTTAAAATCGAGCCTGTTTTGAAGTCTTGCTGCTTTTTTATACTTTATGCAAACCTCATTCATACTTTAAACAGGTCACATTGTCTAGTACATTATCATGCTAAGCTTTTTGATACCTTTTGTGCTTTTTGAGATATCAGTTTTTTGGTTTTATGTTTTTTAGCTGCGACCAGCAGCTCTATAGGTTGCTCTGCTCTGACGGTTAGTCGGCCGTCCACAAAATTTCCCCATCCTGTAGCGGCCACAGCTTTCGTCCTAGGAGGCTGAAATTTGCTATGGAGGTCAAGTGTGTGTATGTGAAGGTGTGTGTTCGTGTTCATGCCAATCGGCAATCGGCAGCAGGACTGGTCTATAACAAAAA
>OMLF01012584.1:136813-152761 GCA_900302615.1 Holocentrus rufus | reverse complement strand
ATGTTTGGGACAGAGGTGTCAATCAAATGGCGCGCTGACAGCAGGGTGAGTGATTACTCTACAGAGAGGCAATGGATTAATCAGTCTGTGAGGAACGCATTGATCTCCAATAGGATGCATCTGATACCGGCCTCGACTCGCATGAGGGGAAGTAGCGCAGCATGGTTATCAATCTCTTAAGGTCAGGGGTCTCTGTTTGGGGACCAGGTTGTAATTGAAGTGGCCCTGTTGCAAATGATCAGATGTCCTTGATTAAATGTGACATGCATTTGACAATGTACCCTGGTTGTAAACAGCTTTCTTCCACAAGTAATTATCTTTCCGCCTGTTGTAAAATGATCCAAATACTTATGAGGATAATAAAATCTCATAAACATAAAAAAGCCTACAGAAGGGAAGGAAAAGCAAACTCATTTATCTGCAAAAACTAAAAAGAGAACAGTGTCACTACCATAAATCATCGTCTAAATAGCCGATTTATTAAAATCCAACTTTCAGTTTCCAGGAGCGGTCCAGTTTACTCTCTTCTTTTTGCTAATTTCCTCTAAGGTTTGAAATATAATGGTCTTTGATGAGCACCATGCAACTAGACGATGATTTATTGCACAGAAAAGCATTTCCTCACAGGTTCTGCAGGAAAATCTATGCCAAAGTCACAGACAAATAAAACAGATTATTTTGTTGACTGATCTTATGTTTGACCCCACAACGTCTCACTGATTCCTCCCACAGATGACTGTGTATCGGTAAGATGCGCTGTGTCTGCACCTCCATGCAGACAGATGAATATTGATGAATAGCGCACTCCTGCAAACCCATAACATGAAGCACATAGAATAGGGAATGAGGCCCATTCTGTGGATGATTTACAGGGTGGTGACTTCAGGTTTTATCATGGGCAGTGACACTGAATTGACTATATGTCAGCTGTAGCAGCCAACCATGCAGCAACAATATGAGTTTGATTCCGTCCTGGAGAATAATGCAGGATGACTGGTGCCGCAGACTGAGACACCAACTTGTAAGCATATAAGACATGAAACATCATTATGGTAATATGCACACTTGTAAATGAATTTGCATATTGATGAGAAACCAATATAAAAACTCTCTGCAGACAGCACGTCTGTGTGAGCTTGTATTTGTGTGTCTGTGTGTTTATCATGTGGGCACCTAGCTCAATTATTTACACTGTTGCTCAGAGTCTAATGATCGCAAAGCTCTTCTGGGAAACGTGGATGAAAAAGCACATTCTTGAGAAAATTCCCCTTGTTTGCTTCCTGTCACAGGTGAGTTATTTAGTCAAGCATCCTTATCTGGGAATTAAGCCCCAAGGCAACAACCATAATGACGCGCTTCCCATAATCACCCGCAACAGTTCTTTGTGGCACCGAGCATCAGGTAAACACATCAAATCCTCAACTTCGACTTGAGCTTAAATATGTATGCAAAACGTATGCAAATCTGTCACCGCAAACGTGTGGGTGAACGTTTTCCACTGTGTTTTCATACTCTATTTAAGGGCTGACACAGCTTGAAAGGGCCGGTGGGCGGGAACAAGGAAACAACAATACGGGTCTCCACATTTGGTTCAGCGCCGGGCCAGTGTGCTGATCCCGGGGCACGTCCTCTCTTTCAAGGCTTCGTTTTCATCTTCAGTGGTGCAAATTCCAGCTCAAAGAGAGGCTGCGTATCTGAGCAGAGCTGAGAGGCGGGGGGAGAAGAGGAGAGAAGAGAAGAGAAGAGAAGAGAAGAGAAGAGAAGGGGCTCATCTCGGCGAGGCTTGACACTGACTGTCCTCCTGGAGAGCCGTGATGTGACTGACACCGCTCTCCTCTTTGTCTTCACCACTCCAATTAGCTCGGTGACAGGTGCATGTGGGAAGCGAGACAATCAATTACCGTCCCCTCTTTTCACTATCCTCTCTTCATCTTCCCCTCTGCCTGCGTCGCCCCTCTGTCCCTTTGCTTCTCCCCTTCTGTTGCTCTTCATCTCTCGTCACCATATATCTTTTGGCTTTTCCTTGTCTCCCCTTCATAACCCGTCCTCTTTCCTTATCCCTCTCTCCTGTCTCTGTTTTACCGCAGCATGCCTTCAGTCAGGGGAAGAGAGAGGGGGAGAGAGAGAGAGAGAGGGAGAGAGAGAGGGAACATGTCATTCAGGCAGGGATGAGAGGAGAGGAGAGGTTCAGTCTGTGAAGCTTCCTCCTGCTTTCCTCTCCCGACGCGCGGTGCGCAAAATCACTGCCAGACGTAGCAATGATGTGCAACCTCTGACTCCATTTCTACAGGTTGCATGGCGAAGCTTGACAAATACAAATACATGCCACTGCTTACGGCCCAGTTTGCCGTAGAATCTCCATGGCCAAAGCTTTGGTATAATTAGGGAGGAAAATTGGATTCAGTGCTCAGTTCACTCAAATTTGTGTAGAAAATCAATAGGTTACTTCATAGTACCTTGGCTTATTTAAAACACTGATGTCACTGCAGGTTTCAGGGTGGGTCCTCATGACTCGCTATTAAACGGTGAAAGTTTGCCACCTACTGGTCAGGATGTGATGCTCGTCACCTTCTCCAGTGGCCTTCATCAAACATCTCAGATAGTTGCCCCTCTTCACGTTTTGATTTTTTTTTTAGGCATTGCATGATTTCCAGAGGTACTTCATTCTGTTGCGGTGAAGTTAAAAATGTCCAAGTTGTCGAAGCATCCCCCTTTTTTCTGTGGGTGACAGTGCCTCAGGAGGCACAATATACTTAACATTTCACATTTGTTGCTCATCTTTTCTCCTGGAGGTTTTGAATAGAATTATGCTTTCCAATTTTCTAATGTACCCAAGACCACATCAGTTAAAGACTTTAATGGAGATGACAGGATTGCCCAGTGTACGCAGAGCTCATCTTTCAGCTGGACGACTGAGGCTTCAAGCTGCGTCTGTGGACAATCCACTGAATCCCTGCCAGCTGAAGGGTGCTGCTCTGTGGCTGAACTGGCACTCTGACCTCCCTGGAAGGTCAAAGCTGTCCTCCAGTGATCAATAAAGTCTCACATTATTGTGCGAGGCAAACTATCCATCAGAATGCTGCAGCACAATTGTATAATTAATGGTTTCCTTGCACTGAGTTGGCAATGGAGCGGTTTCTCATGTTCCAAGAAAAATCTCCCTCCTCTCACCATATATATTTAAGTTGAACTCTTAGGCAATGATAATGAAACCATTTCAGAGCTCATTTTTTAGTCTGCAGCTCCTGTCAAAAAGCATCCATGAGGAAAATATTTTGTGCTGTAAGGTTTGATTTTGTAATATAATGCAAAGTCAACCTTATTAATCGTAATTTAACAGAAATGGAAGGGATACATTACAGTATCAACTTTGTCAACAAGGTCTAAGAATCATTTTAATTACCAGTAACAAATACTGTATAGGAACTGGTCTCTATGATGTTGGTGCAGACATATTGACAGCTCAGACATTTCTAACATTTCTTTTATACTTGTCAGGTTAAGACAAGAGAGTGACACATACAGTCCAGGGTGTTTTAAGACCAGCAGACTACATTCATTGTGAGAGAATATTGTTCAGCCTCTCTAAAATGGGACTGCAAGTTGATTTCTATGTAAAATGATATAAAGTGATGATTTAATCCAAAAGGTACAAACCAAGTGAGTACATACAAAATAGACCAGCTGGTTGTTTCCTGTACTGTCAAATTATTTTGAACATCTCTTTTTCAGTATTTTGCATAAAAAGATGAGAAATAATATAAATGCATAAACTATGTAAAAACATGGGCGGGCTTTTTAAAATGACTTAGGATAATTTACCATTACCATTACCCAGATGTCCTTGAGGTCAGTTTCATCTTGATCAAAAAGGAAAAACGATTTATTTATTTATTTATTTCTGCGCCCATTTTATAAGCACATGTAATGGATGAAATTGCTTCTCCATATAGCAACCTCACAATTTGTGGCATTTTTTCTTCTTGGGATTCAAGCAATTTCAAGCAATTTGCAATGTCAAATACATTTATAGCATAGCAGCGGAAAGCAAAAGGGAAAAAAAAATAAATGGAGACAGTTTTCCTTTTTGAAATGTGTCATGGCACCATTTATTTATTAAACTTATGCATAGCCTTCCAACTTGATCATCATTGTACATTATATGTTGAACTTCATGACATTATTAGAATATCAGGCAGTCAGATCAGCATCACCAGCAGTAACAGAAGAAGCAGCACTACTGTCTGGAGCTAATACAGAAAGAGCATGACCGCTCCTTGTAAAGATAGGGGGGGAACCAGGCAAGATACTCATAGGCATATGAGCAAGAGGGGAAGCATGACATATAGAGTGTGGAGGGGATAAATAAGTGTGAAAGCCACTGGGCTGAGGGGGAAAGGAGGGGGCTGACACTACAGGGAGAGGGGAGAATCACACGCTAAGGAGTAGAGGAGAGCCGGAAGACCCCCAGCAGTGAGGAGGAAGAAAGGAGGCAGCATGGAAATGCCAGGTATAGAAATGCAACAGGACCAGATCAGAGCCTTCAGACTCTTCATTCTAGTTAACACCACCCCTAGAATTTATCTGAAATTCTAGACTTTAACACAATTCTAGAGTTTAACACAATAGGATCTATCTGTAACCAGTGCAACTCTGGCCTCTCTCAGTCTGAATATATTCCTGCTGTTTCATCAGGGTAAGCTAGGCTAGCGTGCTAGTATGCTGGTGTGCACTCACACAACCCTGTGTGTTTTAAGCAGGAGAAGCAGCCAGAAAGGTCACAACACCATGGCCAAAAAGCATGCAAGCAGTGTGGGAAACACTTAAAAAAAACAAAAAGAAAAAAAAGAGAAAAGAAAAAAAAGAAAAGAAAGAAAATAAATACATCTTGGGATAAAAAAAAATCTTAATACATTATCTTAAAAATTTTCCTTTTCTTGTTTTGTGTTTCATATATATATATTCTAAACACACATCTTTGTACATTTTGGTATAAGTTCTCTTTCTTGCAGGGAGGTCGGGGAACTGGGGTGTTAGAATGGAAGAGGGGCGGGGTTTGGGGCAATCCCACTTCCCTGATTGCCTTGTGCTGATGGAGGGGGAGGGGCATCGAAGAGGCTCCTCCTCCCTCCAACCGTCTCTGCTCATGCTCAGTCTCTCATTCTCTGTGGCAACCGTGGGTGACGGCGATGGAGGGAGGGGCTCAGCAGTGAGAGGACAAGCTTATAGAGGACGTCCAGGAAGTCCAGGACACAGGAAGTAGGAACAGACTACTAGTCACCACTTCCTCTTTGGGACCAGGGCCAAAGGCCTGGGCATGGATTTCCACTATCTCTTATCTGGGAGAAGAACACAAGTCTGGGATCAGAAAATGGACGGCTCAACACTCAGCTCTACAGTCAGTCATATGGATGTTGAACTGACCTACCTTTGTTTCCATCCGTATCTGTTGCTGGCCTCTCTGGCCTTTGGCGTATTAGATTATTATACTTTGCTTCAACCTCCTGTAGAAGAAAAAGAGACAAACACTCTGCTGTCAAGTCTAAATTGTAAGGCAATGTAAACAGCAACCTTGTATTTATGTGTGTATGTGTCTGTGTGTGTGTATTGGGGGTGTGGACAAGTCAGTAAGTAATAAGTACCTTCAGATAGTTGAGGTTGGTCTGTAGGTTTCTGAGGTGAGACAGGACCTGTCTGCTGAAAGAGGAGAGGCTGCCGGCCTGTGATGTTGAAGAAAACCTCAAATTGATCCCAGAATCCGCCGCGCAGCCTCGTGAGGTGCTCAGCTGCTTCCCTGTGGTTGCCGCCAAGATGTCATCGTCTGTGCTGCTCTCCCCTGGGCCTCCATAGCCCTCCAGGACCAGGTATCCTGCTGTGGGAACAGAAAAAGGCTTTAAGTACCATCAGTGTGGGAGGAGGTCAGCATTAGAGAGCAACAAATCACTGAACAAGCTACACCTTATAATGCAGACTCCAAGATACAATTATATGCATGTAATCACTACAGTGCATTTTATGATTTCCCTTTGTGTATGTGTGCAAGGGCCTTTTTTGTTCGCTTTATGTTCCCAAACACTAATGTGTATAGTGCAAACCGGACTAACCATAATCTTCGGGGGAATCAAAAAAGCCCGTGTCTCCAGAGCCCAGGTCCTGAGCCGGGTCCTCCGTCTGGGAGCTGTTCCTCTCGGAGCCGTTATGCACCATTACCCGAGCACGGCTGTCTACGGGAGTCCGCAGAGAGGTGGTCCTGAGGAGGCGGGCCCCTGAGGAGCGCTGGGCACGCTCACTGGCCTCTTGAGACATTAGCTGGGTCACCAAAACCTGTTTCAATGCTGCCACTGAGGGACAAATGGGGGATAAGGTTTAATAAGGATTAATGGTATTTACAATACAAATAAAGCCACAGACACGTATGGCTGCAAAGCACACAATTCACTTTAAATATTCTTTCTCATGTTGAGTGCACTGCATGTGTTGCACATGTATGTGGGACTCTCTGCAGGAAGATCTCTGCAGGCTTTGCTTACATGTCTTCAGTGCTTCATCTGCCCTGGAGGGGAAGAGGCTGAAGGAGTCTCCCTCGCTGCCGTCCTCAGCCACTTGGTAAGGTAGCTCTGGGTCGACAAAACCCTCCTCCTCCTCCTCTTCCTCTGCCTTCACTCCATCAAATGGATTATTATTACGTGGCAGAGAATTCTGCATCACACTTCTAGAGGATGGGCTGCTCTCTTTATCTGCAGAAGTAAAATTACAGGAGGATCAGTGCTTGAGCAGGGTACATCACTCAGCAAGGTAATATATGAGAGGAACACTTGTTTGATGTAAGCCTACCTGTAGACCGGGTGCTGCCAGTGGATGTGCGATCTGAATCTTTACTCAGTCTAGACACACCTGCTGTAATGATCTCCACACCGTCTCTCTCTCCACTGGAAAATAAAGACATAAATAACTCAGGTAAGTAATATGCTCAACCATCATGAATCATGGGATGAATTAAAATCATAAAGAGGATAAACATACTCAGTCTGAGGTAACGGTATGACACTGTGAGGCTTGACTTTCATGGCATCAGCTCTCTGGGTGATTAGACGTTGCCACCTTGGGACAGACGATTCATTTTACAGCTCATTTAACAACTGAGGACATGATGGAAATATTTATCAAATAAATATCGCAGAGGGTATCTGGACTCACGTTCTTTGATCGGAGACTGTGGGTGCCATCAGCTCATAGATCTGGGCTCCGTTATCTGACATGGAGAGGACGAAGAACGACTTGTTGTCTGGCAGGAGAGAGAAGGGACAAAGGGTTGAGATTTGGTTCACGGTAAGATTTGTCAATATTCTGCCCTTCATGCACAAAGACACAGACTTCCTGATATCATAGTCATAAAATATGCCAAGGTTCAGTGTCATTCTTCTGTTTTATCTCGATTTGATATAAATCTGATTCATTATGTTATTATTAAACCATTAAAAAATGCATAACACAAAAATGATTTTTTCTTCTATTAGAGATTGGCTGTTCACTGACCTGTGGCGACAGAGCGCACCAGAACCGTGTTGAGTTTGATGATGGGACTGAAGATATGTTTGGTATCAGCAGTGCCTGCCAGGTTCTTGCTGTGGCACTTGAGGATCAGACGCTCATCTTGTTTCTGTAGCAGAACCAGGATGTCTTCCAAGAGGAGTGTGTACAACTCTGAAAAGACACAGTCACAGTTTGTACACACAGTATGGGCTGGTGATAAATGATCAGACTCTTACATTATGTTTATCACAAACCGATAGTTTTGTCCTTGTTGACTTTCCATGACAGTGGTCCCTCGTGCACCAACGTTCTCTTGGTCAGATCCAGGTTCTGAAGGAGGCAGAACACAGTATATATATATTGGAGAACAGTGCTAATAACATAAGAAACTGCTGCATGTTCATCAATGCATTTCCTCATGGCACTACTTTCTTGCCCAGTTGATATTTCAAACAGTGTGGGCGGGCAGCCGGTCAGTAAGCTGTAAGTGAGGCCAAAAGTGTCGTGTAGATAATTGTCACCTTGAGCTCCAGGATCATGGGGTTGTCTGTCTGCTTTAGAGAAGAGAGGTCCAATCTTCTCTGGTAGTCCTCCAACCTCTGGAAGGAAGAGAGAGAGAGAGAAATAGAGAGGTGAAGGAGGATGACTTAATGTGTTGTGTAAAGGTGCTGCCAGCAGAGCAAGGCAGGTCGTGGAAAGCAGAAAGGTGGCAGAGGTGGAAAAAAGGAGAGATTTAAGGTGTGAAGTGAATGTCTAGAAAGCTGTATAAAACATGCAGAGGGCGGAACAAGGAAAGCAGAACAGGAGAGAACTTTGTAAAGGACTGAGGAGGGGAAGGAGATATGGAGAAAAAAAAATCGAAGATTAACATACCTGCTTGTCCTCAGACTCCTTCACAGCCTGGTTGACATGATTGAGGATCTTTCTACAGCATTCTCCTGCCTGCTTCACTTTGTCTTTCTCCGCCGTGTCATCTGAAAAGATATTTTGACATAAAACAAGAAGTAAAGCCTCTCTACTTCTGCAGGGCGCCGTCCGGCAAATTGATATTTCCTTCATCCATTAACACACTATCATTCTCAGAAATTATGATAAAGCAGAGAGGGCATTATGATCCCATAATAGCTGGTTATACTTTATCGTTAGTGCATTCTCTCGGTGTGAACCCAAACCCCAGCCAAGACGAAAATGATGGACCAAATAATGGGGGACACATTTCCCAAAATGTCCATTACCGCTCCAGGACCATTAAAATGATAATCTCTCCATTTGTCTCTGTAATTCACTAATGGTTGGCATGTTGCCATACAGAGCCCTGCTCCAGTAAGACTTCATTTAGTTCCTTTTCCCCCTCTTTTCTTCCTCCTGAAGTAGGGCTCCATTTTTCTATTGTGCCATAATACATTTGGATTAGAAAATGCAAAAGAGCCATTATCCCTGTATCATATGTTTCCGTGGTTACACACCAGACGACTAAATTAATTTCCATGATGAGTTCATTACCTCACAGAATCTCATTAAATCTAAGATCACAGGGCAGAGGGGCTAGATCCAACTGAACCCCACTGCTGAAGTAGGTCACATGTGGAGGTTTTGCTGCAGTGCAGTCAAACATTCGACTGTGGGAATTTGTTCTTTGTTAAGATGACAAGTACAACCATCAGAGAAACCGTGTTAGACACTGTTATCCACAACCACTGCAGCAAGTGAGGCAGTGTAGCAGGCAGCACCCCGATCAAGAAACAGTACTGGCTGTTCTCTGGTCACTGGGACACAGCAGACACACCAGACACCCAGCAGTGGACATGAAAGACAGTTGTGCTGCTGTGAGCACATCACAGAGCCGGTGTGATGGACAAGTCCACTAAGAGCAGTGTGCCCCCACTGCTCATGTCAGTACAGGCTTTGGCAGTTTGCAAGGGTGGATGGATGTGTGTCAGATGGGCAATATGGACAGAATCAAATATCACAATATCTCTAACTGAATGCATTCATATTGACATTGTGATGAAACTGCAGGGACGCCTACTGGTGCTTTGATAAAAGCATATTTACTTTATTTTATTTTTGTTTAACAATTATTAGTAATGTGGATATTACAACCAAGCAGGTAGAGGCAAATAATGAAACAGGTAGAACAGTCTAAGTTCAGAAAATTGTACCTGTTTACTTTAATGCAGCCTTTAAAACCAAGAAAAGACTGTTATGCTATATCAAAATATTACAATATCAAAAATCCCACACAATATCTAGTTTCATATTATGATACTGATATAATATCGATATATAGCCCAGGGCTAATGTGAGAGGGAATGAGGATAATAGTGGTTCAAAAGTGATCTATCCCTGTGACAGTGTCCAAAGTTGACGGTGGATTCCTTACTGACTGCACTGGACTCTTCAAGGTGCTCAAGTGAGTCAGTGGAGCAGATATATGTACCTGCATGCACTATAAGTCAAAGTATATATGTGCACAAATGGCACATCTACGGTACAAATCAGTGGACACCACCTGTAGGCATGAGGACATCATAAAGTCATCAGGTGTATCCAACGCCACAAGAGTAACATCACATCTTAATTTGGATCATTATTTCAATTAAAACCATGTGCAAGAGCAATAGCAAAGACTGACTTCTTTCTGCACTGATACAACCTTCAAGACACTGACTCATGGTGATGTGCACAGACTGCTGCCAGTCATTTCCAACTGTGGATAAGGAACACTGAATACTGGATGAGACAAAACTAAAGCACCTGTGCACTTGGCGATGTTGTCTAGGAGCAGAGGATACTTGGTGAGCCTCTGCATCTCTACAGGGATGATGTCTTTCAGCTGCAGCCTGCGACACAGTCTGTTACTCTCTGCCTCCTGCAAACCAATAAAAACACAGGTTGGTTACACTTAAGTGGTCACCAAATGGCCAAATGGTTTCACGTAACAAGTATATATGGTGTTTACTCTCCAGTAGTGACTGAGCAACGCTAAATGTGTTTTTTGTACTTGAGAAGTCTTGAACCTTGAACAGGTAGATTTACTTATATCTATTGACAGTTTTTGGACATATCTCAGTCTCTCAATGTAAATCTAACTGAGCTTACCATTTGATGCAGTGGACAATTCAAAGCTTAAATTAATTGTCACTAACCAACTTAATCTCTACTAATAAAACATAACCACGCTCTTAAATGTTTCATTGTGCATTTTATATTTTTGCATTTAAGCAACAACAGTGCAATCCTGAGGTTACTAAAACGGCTGTGATGTGATCCTAAGAATGAAGCTGCAGGCCCAGCTGTGGGTTATAGACCAGGAATTTAATTAACCAAATACTACGACAGGATTATTTCAATACGTGACTAAAAGAAAAAACTGTGAGGGATTTTTTTCCTTTTTGATTTAGACACAATGTACTGCTGCTGTAACTTCCCAGCACTTCCCTGCCTCTCTACAGTCAATAACACAAGTCATAAAAAATTACTAACAACAAATTTCTGACTCAATAAAGCTTATGCTCGACTTGAATGCATCAGATTTCACACCACAGAGCAAGTAAAATGTATTTATCATGTTTGGAAGTAGTCAAATTCTTTCCCCAAGAATAATTAAGCATAAACTGTAACTCCTGCCATCTGGGATGGCTGCAATAAATGCATCATTTATTGTGAAGCGTTAATGATGAATTCTTTGATTTAAGAAGTAAACATGATGCGCTGTCTTTTCACATGATGCTGTGATTAGCACCCTGAGAACACCACTCAACCAATCACAACGCATGGCTGGACTACCTGCTATACATTGTGATTATCATATTATGTATATGAAGCATGCACATTATGTTTGATGGGCTTATTCTTACCTGGATGAAGGAAGTGAAGCGTGAGTCCTTCTTCTGCCTGGTCTTGATGAGCTCCAGAGCAAAGGGTTGGTTACTGCAGAACGTCCCCACCGCCTGCTTGATCTTCTCCTCCTCTCCACCACTGAACTGTAACCACCCAAGATAGGACAGAGCAGGAAGGGACAGAGACAATCAGTCAGTCGGTCAATCTGGGTCAGGGGTAGTTGCCATGGAAATATCTAGTATTTAACCACTACAATGAGCAGCAACTCCCAGAAGGGGGCCGGGCTTAAGGCTGCCATAGCACAGATAGCTTAAGCTCAAATGTAGACTAGATCAATGCCAGCACCCTTAGGGGACCGTTTACCCTACTTATCCCCTGTAGAACCATTTTAGACAGGACTGGCCAGCTGATATGTAGCTACCTCCGATCTGATCTATCACACATTTTATTCAGATGCAGAGACGTCAGACAAATCTAGGCCATGGTATGAAGTAATTATTTACTGGCTTCCATTTTCCAAGCTTGGTTCCACTGAGATATCGCTCCCTGCTACTGTAAAGGGGACATGGGAGTTGTTCGTTTGTGGCATATTTAAGTTTTTTTCCTACAGGATTTAGGTGTAATTAAACCTGTAATCACTAATTAGCCCCCACCTACCATATATACTATGCTTAACAAACATCTTGTACATATTTAAGACATGTAACGAACAGATCTGAGGACGAAAAAAAGCAATCTCATATCAACATAATCTTTTTTGGTCACTGTAAAGCAATTTCAGCCAACAGTTCAATTTCTTCGTGCACAGTGAAGTTTTTCCTACCACATCAGTCATCTTGAAATTTATTCAATAGAAGAGAATGTTTCAAAGGGGAAATACAATTTCAGCCTGAGAATTGTACTCACCCAGGAGAGCAAGTCATCGCCTATCTGATCAATTACCGAAGACTCATTTCTCTTCCGAATGGCGGCCATTTGATCCAATATTGAAACTGAAATTTAAAGGAGACACTCAGTGTGTGTTTGTGTGTGCATTTATGTATAAGACAAAACAGAGACAAAGAATTGGACATGAAATAGCTGAGTGTCTTACGTGCATGCACATGAATAAGTTATTGCATATTATTTTAGTTTTATTCCAACACATTTTACTTAACTTTATTTGTATTATTGGCAACTGAAGTGTTTATGCCTGGAGGTAGTGTGTAGTGTTTACTTTTGAAACTTGTTTATTGGATTCTACTTCTTAATCACAAATAGTCTTACACAGATGAGCAACTTTGATTGAATTCAGGTTGCGTGCGCATGCATGTGTGTGTGTAATGCTGTACCATGCAGGTGTAGAATCTCTTCCAGGTTGGTGAAGATGTTCTTGATGTCAGCAGGAGGCAGGATGGCTTCTTTGGAGAGCCTCTGGTAAAAGACATGGTCCAGCACTCTCAGCATCCGTACATGTGCACGTTCTGTGTAAAAGAGCTCTGGGAACAGACAAATCCATGCAATTAGAGTTGGTGGATAATGAGCACAGCATAATGTACAGCTGAATTCAAGCTTTTACAGGTAGCAGCTTGGTAGCTAGTAGCTCAACCAGTCAGTGCAAAAAATGTACTTGTGACTGCAACTGGGTTTAGATCCCAGTTAATATTTGGTTTTGCATCTCTTGTCTCCTCCTGCCTGTACCTCCTCACTAGATACTGTCACAATAATTATTTTTAAAAAACGGAGCGAAGCCAATTCCTCACCATTGATGACTTCCTGCCTCTTGATTTCATGGGGCCTGAGACCTGCGAGGACCTCAGGCCCCACCAGCTGCTGCCAGTTCAGAGGGTCATGTTCTGAGTCTGTTCCCTGGTCATCCTCACTCTGAACATCTGTAGCACCCAGTCCTTCAAGCCTAGGCAAGACACAAAGTAAAGGTTAGCTCTTAACCTGCTAATAAAATATGTGCCATCATGTATTATCATTTCTTATTTGTCAAATGGACTTAATAAAAAAAGTCAAGATTTGTCAGGTGCTCTTACCTTCTTATGGCCTTTGGTGTTCCTTCAGGGATTCTGCAAATAAAAGGGAGGAACAAAGGAATGAAGTCAATGATGAAAATAAGCTTGCTATAATGGAAGGATAGAGCTAATGGACTGAATGTACCTGTCGCTTTCTCTGTCTTCCTCCTGCAGTTGGTCCAGGCCGTAGTAATCAATATGTGAGGCAGGGTACGGCAAGCCATCCAGAGGGTCAGACAGAGGGCCGTCGCTCAGCCTGGAGGGACCTGAGGTTGGTGTCCCACCTGCATGACAAGTTAGACATTAGAAACCACTGCTGTCTCATTCTCATCCACTGATCTCTTGAATTCACTGACTCAGTAGCTCACCCATGTCTGCGTCTCTGCTGGCGTCTGAGCTGTAGGTGGCGCTGTTAGGGGGCGAGGTGGTAAGAGACGTGGAGTGTGTGAGTTCGGAGCCCTCGCTGGACTGGCTGCCTCTCAGACGGCCAGCCTCCAGGTGCTCGCTCGCTCCCAGTGTAGGCTGAGACAACTGTTTCTGAGGCCTGGGCCGCCCATCCAGAGCCTTACCCACTGCAGGCAGAAAGAAATGTCAAAACCTCAGACAAAGTGAGCACACGATGCCTCTAGTGAATGGCTAGCTTTCCTCAGGAGCAGTGTTATCATTTTGGTTTATTCTAATCTCAGTACTCACCTGATGCTGCTTCAACACGGCTGGGCCGCCGCTGAGGTGCAAGAATACTGGGAAATCGAGGTTTTTTCACCTTTTCTTCTCCCTCCTTCTCTGTTTTGATGCTTTTCTGTACGTCATTCGAAGGCAGGGGAAGAGAAAAGTGTCAGGCGGGCGATGAAAGAGAAAGAAAACTAACGGGAGGAGACGGGTAGAGCGATAAACTATACCTTGATCTTGGGAAGGAAGTTGATCCGGACCCGTTTAGACTCCAGGCTGCGTGGTTCCTTCACCCTCACACCAAGGTGCTTCATATATGTAAAGATGACATACTGCATAGTAGTGCTAAAACAAAGCAAAGGGACAAAACATTGCGTTGGCGGCTTCTTTCTGAATTATAACCAAGATAATGACAGAATGCTGTAAATTTGATGAGACATACAAGACAAAGTGCCCATGATGTGACTTGTACCATATGTCATACCAGCCCTTGTTTTACAATTTTCTTTACAAACCATCTGGTATATGCTAAGGCCATATGGCATTTCAAATGAAGCTGCATCAATCAGTCATACTTTTGCATGCATTAATATAAACACACAACAGAAATCAATTATGTCACAACAGAAATTAATTATGTCTTTAAAAAACGAACAAAATGATTTATTTGTAAAATTCTTGTGGTGTGTCATGGGGCTTGGATAAGAACAGGGTGTTGTGTGTTTGGTCTAAGCTTCAATCAGAATTATTAAACTGTTTTCAAAGAAAGATTTCTTTTTTTAAAGTTGACAGTTGTAATAAATGTGTCAAACAGAGTCAAAATAGCTGTTGTAACAGAAAAACTTGTGGTGAGACAATAACCCGACTCCATTGACTCTTGGAATATTGTGAGAAATATCACTGGGTGTACAGGCAATAAAGCCACAGATGGTTAGAGAGGCTTTGGGAGCCTTGTTGCCCTAAAGCATCGCCTCCAAGCCCTTTGAGCAATGCTCTTCATCTCAAGCCTCCAAATGCTCCACAATATCAGTATGCTTACCATTTCTCTTCCTCTGTGGTCTGAGTTGTCAACCTATAGGCAGAAGAAAGAAGAAGATAAACTCTGACTGCCCTACATTTGGCTCCTGTAATTGGTTAAAAGCACGGATCTGTAAGCGTGTGATCGAGTGGCACGTGTATCTATGTATGTGTTACTCACAGGACGTCGTCTATCTTGGTGATGATGTTCTCAGCGTAGGAACGCTCTCGGTCAAGAGTGACACGGTCTCTGCTTCGTTCTTGGTCCAGTCTGGCCAACTCTACTTCAGCCAGTGTTAGGCCCATACTGCGCTTTTGTCTGCATGGATCAATATGTTTAGGTCAAACTGTGATCAAGTTGATAATACTTCAGAAACAATCAGCTCACCAGTAGTCGGTGCACTGAGAAAATTAAACTTGCAGTTTTCAGGAATAACTGCATATGTGAGCCTCGATGGGACAAAAAAAATTGTAAAAACATGATTATTAATATGACAGACTATTCCTCCCTTTCAGGTTTTGATGTTAGCTGGGTTCTGATGTCCAATTTATTGTCTTTGTCATTTTGATTTTTCAGAGTGAGATGTAGTTTTGATATGTCCCTTCGAATTTCTTCCTCTCACCCAGACAGCTTTCACATGTTTTAGTCTTATCCTTTTCACCAGTTTTTCTTCATCAGAAATAATTGCAACATAATGCATAATCATATATATATAAACGTATATGTGAAACGTGTAACCTGAAATCTTCAAGGTTCCTCTGGATGTCAGGGAGCAAAGAGTCCTGCAGTGTCTGAACATGTTGTCTGTTTATTTCCTCTGGGATCAGCTCTGTCCGCCGCCGGTCTGCAGAAAAGCACATATGCATTCACGCATATACACAGACA
>OMLF01012584.1:105373-136793 GCA_900302615.1 Holocentrus rufus | reverse complement strand
GTATCAGCACTCAAATGCGCACGCACACACACGCACACGCGCGCGCGCACACACACACACACACACACACACACACACACACACACAGTCTCAGGGGATTACTGCACGCTAAATACATCCTATTAAGGTGAAGCAATACTTTCCAAACCACCGGAGCATTTGATTTCTTAACACATCAATTGGGTGTGTGCACGGTTGACTAAATGATCAACTTACAGGGACAGTATAATGGGGATGCCACATGGTTGAATTGAGCTAACGGCAATATAATAGGTGACCATTACAAAAATCACAGCTAACTCAAAGTGACACTGGGCAGACAACCAAGTGAAGCAAAAGCACAGCCAAATATACTCACCTAGATCGGCAGAAATGGACTCAGGAACAGTAACTTTTAAATGCTGTGGGACAAAAGAATTTTTTCATATTTAGACGACAAATAGGGAAAGAAAAGAAAATAGTCAAGATATTAAAACATGGCAAAGCAATATTAAACAGGTCCAGGAGGAACATGTTTGAAATTGTATGGAATACTAATGAGATCATAAAACAAGGAAACAATAATAAATGCAGTCATTTTCAAAATGCTGGACTTCCTCTGTGTTTTGTCAAAATTAGCTCAGTGGTGTTTGAGATAAACAAACAAAAGATGTAGCAGCCCTCCTTGGGTTCATGATAATTTTGAAAAGGTTACAGCTAAATGGTGTGATACATCATTCCCTCGAGTTTTGTCAAAATCCAATCAGTGGTGTCTAGCATACTGTGTGTGATGAACAGACAGATGGACAACAGATCCTCCTCATTATTCACAGACGAAGGGCAAAAGCTGTACTTACTGCTCCCCGGTCTATGAAGAAGTTGTGGAGGTCCATAAACACCCGTCTGGTCTCTTTGGAGTTGGTCTGCTTGTACAAGTCAGCGTAGAGGTAGCACAGCTGAGGACACGAGACGAGGAATAATCAAGAACACATACAGATTTATTTAACATACGAACAAACATACATTTTATGACTGTAGAGTATGAAAAAAGAGGAAAGGTATGCATTAAAGATTTGAAACATGTAACAGTGAAGTGTTACCAGTGGGGCAGGGTCGAACTGAGAGATGACATGGTGCAGGAAGGCTGCAAGGTGGGCAGGGCGAGACTTGAGCAGCTCAATGCTTTGGAAGCTGTTACACTGGCCGTTTGTCTGAAACACATTCAGTACCACAGTTCACAATCTGTCATTGTTCCTGACCTCTAATATGCTGAAATGTACTTTGCATGACCTTGTTTGGACCTTCCAAAGTGAAGAACAGGATTTGCAAAAAGCAACTAGCCTTCATTATTTCCTATCTGGCAGTTGTGCTGGGTGAAATGTGAACATTTGCTGAAATACCTGCTCCTGGTCTGAATCAAAATAGTCATCCTCAGCTCCAATGATCTGTGAGACGAGGCGAGAGGAAGAGGGACTGCTGACTGTGGTGGGGGACAGAGAGTCCTGGGGAAGTGACAGGAGCAGACGGTGTGAATTATGGTTCGTCATAAAGAAATGCTGAATTTTGACATTTTTAAACCCTTAACCCCACACATACACACAATGATCATCAAATCATTATGTGTATATGTCAGACATTGCTCCTGGAAGAAATTAATCCTGTCAAATATTTGACATCGCTCAATATGTCAAAGACACAAACCATAAAAAGCATTTTCTTTCCCCGGCTTACACCGAAAAGAGAAAGGAATAAGTAACTTTCTTGAGGACAATTTGTGTCTAAGTGTTCAGCTACCAGGTCAGTAGTGTCCTCTGCCTCGGGGGAGTGGCAGGAGTTGAAGCTGTCTCTGGGAGTGCTCTTTGGGCTGGGGCAGGAAGACTCTCTTGGGCACAGGCTATCTGGAGACCCGAGGCCAAAACCACGAGAAAGCTGGAGACAGATTGGAACAGGACATTATGCCGTCAATCAGCTGCATTTAAGACCCCCCCCCCTCAAAAACGGAGCAGAAGGCACCAACTAATTTAGTTCATTGGCCAATAAATATGAACGACAGAAATTTGATAAAGCGATAAAAACTGATGTATGAATATCGTTGTCTGGTCTGGTGTTGCCTTTATTTCCTGCAGTAGCTAGAACGGAGTAGGGCTGAGCAGAGCTGACACCATGAACCCCATCATACTGCTCAACAGCCTCCATTCACAGCCTGGGAATTAATGTTTAATGGAAACTTCAGAGGGGAATTTTAGGTCGGCTGGTCGTGAGGTGAAAACTTACAGGGGAGCTGCTCCAGGACAGGTCTGTGCTGTTGTCTCCCTTAGAGGAGGGAGTGTGCTCTGTCTCAAACATGCTACTATCATCTGCATCTCCCACTGGAACAGCCTCCTGGGGATTCAAATCAACAGGATTGTGAGGAACCCAATTTCATGATAATCAAGATTCACAAAGTCTGCACTCAAACAGAAATCGTGAACAAATTTTATTCATGCATCAACATTTTTAGCAGTATAATCATATAAAATGTAACCCAATTCCTGCAGACTGCCATGTGTCAATATAAAACACAAGGCACATTTATGTGTGCGACTGATGCGTATAAAATAAGCTGTCACACAGACACAAAAGAGTGGTTTCCAACAGACAGAGCCAAATCCTGTGATAAGATTAGGATTAATGTTTGTCTGGAATGATCCCTAAATGCACTATGCTCAATCATACAAAGACTGTGTGGATGTTGTTGGGTATCACTGTTCCTAAATACACTATTCTAACAGCCAGATTTTGAGTTAATGGAGGTGAAAGTTTGAGTTAAGCTTTTAACGTTTTAGTTTAGATTACCTGTGTTGCACCAGTGGCCTTTAAGAGCTGACCCTGCAGCTGAGGAATGTGTTTCTTAGCTTCCTGGATATTTTTCAGTAGTTTGGGGGAGGGATTCCTGCTGTACTCCTCCTTCATGGCCTGTGCAGCAAAGCAGATAGAGAGTAGTAAGCATGGACACAGAGAATTAATAATGATGTCCAACAATTAACATTCACAATATAAACTAACCGAGCAAACACTGGCAGCAGTCCCCTAATTACATTTCACTTCAAAGTCTATTTATTTGTAATGAAGCAAGTAATTGTCATTTGCAGACTCTGATATGAAGGGTAAGATGTTTTAGAAAATAATACCTCATAACACCATATGAAAAACAGCAGTCTTATCAAGTCAGCGTGCTACCCATCCCTTAACTAAAGCAAAGTTCTATTTAAAGACATACAGAGTATAGCCTTCATTTTCAACACAGATAATACCAAAATATTCTCTACTGGGGTGTAATCCACTAAACTGCGCAGCAATAATTAGGAATCATCTCATTATAGCCAACATCAGCCTAAGAAAACAACGACAATATGGAGAATTACTGACACAGTGATTGTCATGCTAACCTGCAACTCCTGCTGCTCTTTTAAGAGCATCTTCTGCAAGATGTCAACCTTCTGGGTATAGACGCTGCTGTTCTCATCCTGAGAAAAAAATTAAACAGGCGTTCAACAGCATTTAGAATAATGAGCCTTAGACTACAGATGAGATGCGTTAAGATGTGCATTAGATACAAAACAATAAAAAATACTTAGGTATTCTGAAACATTAAAAGCACAGAGGAGATGTAGGATTTAGGAGCAGAGAAGTGTTGATAAAGTAAGCAGAAAGCCTGTTGAGAAGGAATGAAAACAAAAGTAGAGGAGAGAGAAGAAGGTGACAGAAATAAGTGAAATGTTCAGTACCCATGAGGGCAGAGTGGAGGAGATTCGATCCAGAGGACTGTATGGGCGCTCTGCTGCTGGGGAGTTTGGAGAGGAAACACTGTCTCCCAACATTTCAGACTCTGCCTCAGACAGGGGGATCTGGGCGAGCCCGGGAGGCCGCCCCAACACTGTGAGGGCCACATAGGAGCCAGCTAGAAAAAAATAAAATAAAAGGAGCTAAGTCTGTTTTACTGCATACAAGTACTATCTTTTAAATGTGACTTTTGCTGTCTCTCCACAATTGCCAAAACAAATCAAGACCAGCAGACAGGACCAGAGACTTACATTTGATGAGCTTCACCACTTCAACATGATTAGAATGTGTAACTAGGGTCCCATTAACCTGGAAGAAGAAAGTGGTACTATGATTAGAATTAAAAAGGTAATAAGAGTCTAACCTGATAATTCTAAGCTCAACTGTATGTGCAACAAAACATCTCATGCACTCATGTATAAAGTATGCAATGGAAAAGAAGACAATCAACGTACTCCCACACTCAAAAATAGACTCTGCATTTTTATTTTGTCTTTATCAACATTTTCATCATCCCACCTTTCTCAAGACATTACGTTTAACAATACAGGGCCTATCATCCAGCACCACAACCTCAGGAGGTTTCTGGAAGGTGCTTTATGTTTGATGTTACTTGCAGTATGCTCTGAACCCAGTAACACTGGCTCACCAGAGGGTGGCAGTGTAGAGCCTATGTTTTGGCCTTGGACTACAAAGCAGTGACGTTAGCAGTTTCAGTATATTGAGGCATATGAGCACAATACCTTGATGATCCTGTCTCCTGTCTGAACACCTGCACGCATAGCAGCCCCATCTGGAAAATACAGTGAGAGAAGAATTTAATAAAATGTAGAGGTGGGAAACAAACTGGAACAAATAATGAAATGGAAAGGAAAAACAGAAGGGGAAACATTAAAAGCATAAGGCTTCATGGTGCAACACAGCTACACAATGCATACATCATATAACCATGTGACAGACAAGATACTTCAAACTGACTATTTGAGTGCCATTTCTGTAAGACCATAACAGTGGTTATATTACGAGAAGGACCTGTTTCACAGCTCCACCCCAAACAAAGGGATTTAGAAATGAGACGGGTTATTATGAGCTCCAAGTCTGAGAGGAACTGTATAGTCAGCAGCATACAGCTGAAAAGTTGATGTGAACCTGACACAGTTTTATCACCACTGCTCTGTTAAGTGATCAATACATTGTAAGTCGGGCCTTGAGTTTCGCATCAGGAGGGAAGTTTTAACCAGCGTCACCAAACAAAGGACAGGATCCTGTCTGATTGGTTAGACTAGAGATGCACAAAGACAGACATGACTGATAACCTATTGTAGCTACCCTCATAATAAACAAAAGACTTCTATGAATCAGAGAAATAGTGCTACATGAAATGTGAAGGGCTTGAACTGATAGTGACATGTAGGGAAACTTCCTTTTAAAATGTGATGCTATCTTGAGCTGTTTCTCAATCTTCATCTGCTGATCAAAGTGTATTCAGTTACTTCTTTCACATTCATATGTCTGGGTCACTATGAAAATTGTTTTTGTGACCTTTTTTTCCTCCAATCTCTGAATCATACAATTTTATCATATGTGACTGATAAATAGGAACTTAGAGCTGTCAGTACACTGGTATAAAAGGGAAAAGAACAGCTGCAATGAAAAAGGAAATTTGAGGAATTGTTTAGATAAAACTAAGTAGACTTCATGGTGTCAGTAATAGCGCAAGTGGGAAGTTATATAGGAGACTTAAAACACTGCCAAGCATCGATGAAAGTACACCAAAAATTCCTCAACCAGATCCTTCCTGCCCTGTCTCCCTCTACCACGATTCAGATGGTCTTCATGTTTTCTGTGACCTGATGACAGCCCACATGAGCCTCTACAGGCAGTGAGAGCCTGCTGGGAACCACATAAGTATCCTGCCACAGGCTCCTCTTAAAAAGACAACATGACTAATCAGAGGCTAGAGCCATGTGAAACTACCAAAGAGGAGAGAGATATATATATATAGTCAACGGCTTTAGAGTTGACTCCTCTAAATAAGTGCCAGTACAAGTGAAAAGTCCAACGTGCAGTTGTTTTTCAGAGTGGCATGGCTGTCGAGTCCCAATTACTCCTCATATCTGTGAGTTCAGAGCACACGACCATGACAGTTTGATGTCAGTGCAAGAAACAGGAGTCCACATTTCTACTATGACGGCTTAGGCCAGCAGTGGTGATGGTGGCAACGCCATCTTTTCCTCCCCTCTTTTTTTTTAAGCTTTAAGCTCCACCTTACCTTCTTTGACGAGCTGCACAAATACTGGGTTGTCACCACTGACAGTGAGCCCAAAGCCATTTTCATCTTTCTGGATGATTACACATCGCTGGACCAGACCTGCAAGTGAGAGATAGAGAGAGACATAACAATGTCTTTAATAGGAACGGGAAATGTGCTAGACTCACTGAAGTTGATTAATTTACTGAGAACCTCTTGACAAATAAAACCCAATATGCATCAGTTTTTTAGTAAAGTCACTGAATAAATTACCTGCAATCATTGTGAAGTTTCTAATGCAAAGGTTGGAGCTGCACTGATGTGATGTGTGAAAGATAAACATCTGGAATTACCACAATACTGACTCTTACCCTTGTATGGCCTGTCCAACAGATATTTTAAATTAAAGTTTGAGTCTGACAGACTTTTAGAGGGATTCGACTAATTCATAACAACAACCCTGGGCTGTTCAGTACAGTCCGAATATAACCTTTTACAGTGATGTTCATCCTGATAAATGTTGTGTGAAGACTGGTTTTCATGCAGAAAGATGGGAATGCACCTCTCATTTATCATTTCAGTGAACATTACCCTGTTCCAAGCTCTAGTAGCTCTAGAGAGCAGCTGTATAATCTCTAGCTGTATGTATAATCACTAGGAGCCCAGATATCACTGTATTGTACATTATGCATACTGATTGTCCAGCAGGGGAAGCTTCTTCACATTGGCCAGAAAATAATTAATTTACAAAGCAGACATTTTGGGGAACCATATAGAATTTTATTTAACTTTTATTTAACACATTTACTGGCTGGATAATAAAATTATTAAACTGGGATAAAATGCATTTGTCACATGTCCATTTTTCTCTCTAAAATGTAAATAATTTGCACCGCTCCTTTATATCAGGTGACTACTTTTGGAATATAGCCAACGTTTCAGACACTTTTAGTTCAATGGGGCACAAGCCAGAATGAGGAACGCTACTTTGCAGGTTCTTCATGCGGTGCATTATCATGGCGAAGAGATGGTCTATGTGAGATTAAGGCTTATCTGATGTTTGGCCAATACTGTGACTAGACTGACAGAGCAGATCAGAACACAATAGAAAAATATAACAGAAAGAATGTAAAACACTAAAATTGACAAAATGTTCTCTCAAGGCCTGATTAAATGTAAAGTTTTCTATATAATTCAACATTATCTAAAAAAACACTAAAGCAGAGCTGTTTTATTTTTATTTCAGCGACCAAAACAGAGTGAGATGACCCGTCAACTGAACTGTTTTCTTGATGTATCCAAGATTTCCCGGCTAGTGCAGCGTCAACCAAAGCAAAGGTGTGTCGATAAGGTCAGTGTTGGGGTGGGGGTTGGAGAGTTGAAGGAGCAGGAGCACATACAGGGAGAGAGGTTAGGAGAGGCAAAAGGCTCCAGGCTGGGGGAGGGGAATGGATAGAGGGCTCAGTCATGCTGTGGGAGCAGGGGGAAGGGAGAGGAGGAGGGTGGAAGGAAAGAGGGCAGGGGGACAAGGAAACAAATGAAGCAACACGGGTAAAGGAGCTAGTGTGAAGTTGCCTCTAGATGTTGATCTTTTGTTTGCTTCTTATGCTGAGCAGTGTGTTACAGACCTGAGTTGGTATTTATCAACCACGAAGAGTCAGAGTGCTGACATGATCACGGATTGGAACCAGTCCATCTGAGCTAATGCATTTTTCAGAGGTTTAAGCAATCTGTGATCAGCACCCATGTGCTGGAACCTAAGGAAATGTACCCTGGAGAATACACTGACCTTTAGTATCGACCTACAGCGTACTCTTACACCCACAATCCCATGAAGAAATAATTAGAACCAAGTCATTAGAATACAGCATGCAAAGGTCTGAATCCATACATTATAATGTCCCACAAAAAAGCACCACATGCTCTGCAACTTTCATCTGTGATTCTTTAAAATACTAAGATATATGCTAAAGCTGAACATAATAGAGACAATTGATTACAACAGGAAAACATATCAGTGAGTTGTTTAAGTTTACATTGAAAGATAAAATCATTTGTCTGGACTTTTATTAGAAAATTTAAATGTTAACAGTTTTGACAGCTACCAAACTATTTTTCATGGTTACCCACAATTTGTGGCTTGTCAGTTCACTGTGCATGTTACTGCAAGCAAGAGATGTATGATATGCTAGATGATATGGCCTTATACCCATGTAATTACTACTTTTAGTGTGAGATCAATCCGTGAACAGATTTGGATATTAAAACAATAAATGATTACTTTTTCTGTTGCATGTGCTGTCATATATATACCGATTTAGCAAGAAAATATAAAAAACAAGCTGCTGGGCCAATTTCCACAAATATTACTGGGCAATGAGGTGTAGGACTAGGGGGGGAAAATGCAAGTGCATCCATTTAATCTTAATGTGCCATCTGTTATGCATAGGATGCATGTAGAATGAAACTCAATTATTTGCCCACCTATCTCAGATTCATACATCAACTGAGAAAACATAAGCTATAGATAGAGAGTATGTACTACCTAGCATATTTTTGGCATAAATTCCAGCATGACTGTACTGACTTGCATGTTAATTGAGACTCTTTTTGTTTTTTTGTTTTTTTACATGCATGACAATTATTAAAGACATTTTTAAATCAGTTTTGTCATACCTCTCGGGCTCATTAACTCCCTTTGAGTTTCAAATAGCACAGAAAACAAATCCTGAAACTTACAATTCGTTCAGTAAAAGTTACTCATCACTGTCAAAGAGACACCACTAATTGCATTTTGTAATATAAATCATACCACTAACACCAAAAGTTTCATTGACTGGCTTTTTTTTGTTTGTTTTGTTTTAACCTCGCATATCTTGTAATATTAAGAAAGCTTTTATTTCAAAATATTTATAGTCAAAACTAAAATGAAGATTTTTTCTTCAGTGTCTGATGTGATAAAAGTGCTGGAAAATGATTTACATCGATATAAAACACTAAGAGAATGCAGGTAATGAACAAAACCTCGGCTCATACTGAAACTGTCCCTTTAACACGTCTGGATGTGCTGCAGCTCTGTTGTTACAGCTCAGCTACAAATGCTCATAAAGATTTTGTGTGAAAAACATGTGTGCATGTTACCACCAAATGCACTGAGAGTCAATGACAACCAATTGTAACAATTTCAACTAAGAGTCAATATTATCCTCTATTATGAAAAGCATGTCTGGTCCCAATATTTTTGATCATTTCTCTTACTGTAATCAACTGTCTCCAGTGTGGCCAGCCTTCTAACATACTTAAAGGAAAACTAAGTAATTTTGACTTCTCTGTCTGTCTCTCTCTTTCTGACCAAGGAAATGCAACAACATTGACAGGTTTCTGGCACAGCTTACAATGGGCTGTGACCAACATGTTAAATAAAGTCATATTTGCACAGCAGAAATGAGTAAGCTAGCTTCTAACCATCAGAGCAGAGCTCCAACAGAAATGTCTACTGAAGAGGTGGTAAGAATATATCTCGATGCAAGCCACTGGTATAATAAAGCTGTTTTGTCATTCAGTATTTTTGTTTGGCCAGAAATCTCTGCACCTAGCAACCTAATTGTTGAGTCATTAGTTTTGAGTGACAACCCTATCTAACTCCCACAGATACACTGTGGCATTTTAAGGCCATTTTGTGCAGTAAGATTTTTCCTTACTGCCCCTTTAAGAGTTTCACATTGTCTCAGGCTACAATGGGTCCACAGAACAAAAGCTTGTTGCTTGACAACAATAATACTTTTAGAAAAATAAAATCCAAGCCCTATTGATACAACTGACTTGAGTATTATCTCTGTGTTTAGAACAAACACCTAGTGGCAATTTCATCCCAGAGTCTGAAGCGTGTATAAACGCAGCTGTCACACCACCCATCTCAGCAGGAGCATCTTACCACAGGACTCAGGCTTCCCCTCCGCTAGCACACTGCTGCTGCCACTCTTCTGCACCACCAGAGCTTCTGCTCACAGCCCCAACCACCACGCACAGCGCAGCACAGACAGCAGAGCAGCACACACACACACACACACACACACACACACACACACACACACACACACACACACACACACACACACACACACACACAAGAACCAACACAAGGAAAGGAAACACAAAACAGGAAAGAGAAAATCATGAGGGAAAAACAATCATGGGAGAAGAAAATTAAATGAACAAATAGATAGCTTAATAAATCATAAGCAAAAGCAATGGTTTGGACAGGCAGGAGTGTGTAGCCACTGAAAATGAACTATGTTGATGATGATAGGCAGTGATGTAACCACTGGCCACCATTTGAAATACACATGATTCAGGGTATAGATCCAATTCAGTTTTAACTGGTCATCCATAGCTCCTATTCACATTCAAATGATTATTTCTCAGGTAGCAAAAACTTTGATTTGATTGAATTTGATGAATGTCATTTAGTTTATAAACATCTGTACGCTTTGCCACTGCTTAAACATTGGGATAAGATTACAAATTTACATGTAGGTAGAAACCTGTCAGATGAATCTGAGCCTATTTATCAGTGTTTCTTAAAAACCTACAAAGAGTTGTGCATTTTCAGTGTGGTAGTAAGTTATTTTAGCATAATGCAGTAGTCAAAAGTGTGCAATGTTTACATTTAAATTGCCTTATAAAGATTTGGATTTTTTGAATCTCAATTGTCCCCGAATACATACTACTAATAATACTGCAAATACATGAATGTATCACAGAAATAAAATCCCACATGGTATATTTTGCATCTGTTCACTGAAATTTCCCATATGCACTGTATGTAATACTCAAATCTGTGTGAAATACTGAATCAGATCACATAATACTGTGTTATGATCCATGGCATCAAAACTGAATTGTATTGTGAGGTACTTGACAATAATCAGCGCTTTCCCCCACAGTGAAAAACACTCAGTGGGCATGAAGGTAGCATGGATGGCACGGCACTGTTTGGCATGGACACAAAGTCTGGAAAAGCTTTTCAGTCCTTTCCATCATTGATGACAGCTTCCAGCGTCTCACTGGTGTCTGCTGTGGTTTAATGACTTTGTCATATAAATCTGCTTCTACCTAACTGACCGTGCCACCCACACCACCTATCAGCCGTATTTTAGGCAGGATTTTGTTTTGCATTTGATGTAAGTAAGTAATTATCATGCATTATTTTGAAGAGAAAGATATCTGAATTCCAAAAGTCAATTTCACCATCCATTTCCAGTGTGCAGTGTATTTGACCACTCATGCCCATCCCTAAAAACCCAAATTAACTTTTCAAACTATGAAAGAAAAAGTTCTACCAAGAGGCAAATTCGGCAAAGGTTTGTTAAAGAGGTCATGCAACTAGCAGATAGCCAAAAGGGGACAAACAAAGATATGGGCTAATACAATGTGGACATGCAGAAGTGAGGAGATGACAGAGTATCAAATATAAATCTACTCTAGTAATAATAATCTCATGAGGATCAACAGAGGCAGGTTTCAGTAAAATAAAGCAGACGGTGCTTTTCTCTCTGCGGCTGCTGTGCACTTTGCTGAATCACTGCATCTGAATGTGGGTCTAACCATCACAGAAATGCACGGAAAAAGAATTTACTGCGACGCTGCAGAAAAACAGACAACTGAGAGCATGTCTTGTGTAACCACTCAGAGGACACATCTTGTCCATGTTCTGTTGCATCATACTGAGATAAACCCACAGGCAGCGCAGAGGATTTTCTCGGTTTTGTTTTGAATACAGAAGCTTTACACACATCTCAGATCACACTGCGCTGATTGCTAACAAATACCACCACGAGGAGTGTCCCCATATCAAACTAGTCTGTTCCTGAGCCCTAACCATCTCACCATGCAATAGACTTGAAGCTGCGGCGACTACGGGGCTTAGTGGATTTTTGTGCCCTTGGAGATTTTGCGTCAAGGCCACCCAATGACTCTGAGCATGAAAAACCAACAATGCACTGGTTTATGTAAAATGGCAACCACCATGCAGACATTAAATGCACAGCTGCACATCTTAAGGTCGACTGGTCAATTTTTCTCTCATCCCACAAGTAACAACATGTAAAGTGACTCATTGCAAACAGCCAGCGGGAAAAAACAGCCATGTTTTAGACAACAAAGACTTTTTTTTCTCTCCAATGGTTAAATTATAAAAAAATGGAAAGGTGACTTAAACTCCTGTTCCCTGTAAAGATGTCATGCTCCAGCGATGAACCACCAAAACTTGTCATCCCAGATGCAGACCACACAAGCAAAAAGTGTGTGTGTGTACATGGTTTTCAAAAGAGAGCACAAAACATGGAGCATAATACACACAACACCTTTCGCCATCCCATCATGCTTTGTGTAAACCATCATTGGCACAAGTGTGTTATGAGACAGTGTGAGAGAGAGAGAAGACAGAGAGAGAGAGAGAGAAAAAAAGGGCATAAGACAGAAATAAAAACTGATACACACCGACAGCGACAGAGGAACATGATAGGGGGAAAAAACAGTGTGTGGCAGAGAAAAATGGGAAATAGACTGAGGGAGATAATAGAAGAGAGAGAGTGTGGGAGTCAGGAAATCAAAAGGAGAAGTTACCTGTAGGGTCAAACTCATTGGTGGGAAGTGGGGATTTATCACTTTTGGGTTTCTTGTCTGGGGGGTGGTCTTTACTGAGAATGCTGCTGGTTCTGGAGAAAGAGAAAAATCTATGTGAAAGACAAGCAATCCCACACTAGAATCCCATCCGACAACAATATACAGTTGAGCAGCATGAAAGTTTATCATTTTTGACAGTGTGTGCTTTGTTCCCAATCACACAAGAGTACTTTAGTCTACAGTATAGATTCTAGCTTTTTCTGAGGGCAAGATTACAATGCATTTATCTTTCTGTACTACTGTCCTCTATGTGCAGCACAAGGTGCAGGCCACTGAACGCTCTGAAGGGACCGGACCAACACAGAACCTTCGATTGTTCATTTCTGCATCAATGACGCGAGAGGACTTCCTAGTGTATGAATCTTGATGAGCGTGTCTACTGTATAATGTGACGGCCGGGGAGGATGTGGAGCTGCTCTGCTGAGTGCCCTAGGAGCACAGCCAGAGAATGGACGCTCCTCAGAGGAGGTGCCACAAGGCCAGACCCCGGCTTGAACCTCGGTGGGCTATGTATGGCTGCCTCTGCCTATACCGGCCCGGCTGTGAAAGGCCACTGTTCTGCTCACAGTGGAAGGCAGAGATGGGCCGCTCTTAGATGAGGGACCTCTTTGTCCCTCACTATGTGTGTGTCTGTGTCTATGTGTATGAGAGAGAGAGAGAGAGAGAGAGAGAGAGCGAGGGAGAGAGCGAGTGCACTGATGCACTCTAGAGAGAGAGAGAGCACTGTATTGCAGCAAGCCAGTCCTACTAAAACTGCCTCATTTCCTTCATTTGGTGCGATGTGTATGTAACCTACTGATGTGTGTGTGTGTGTGTGTGTGTGAGAGAGACAAGAGAGAGAGAGAGACCACAGGAGTACCTACACGTGTGCATGCCAATATTTGTGCAATGACAGGAAGAAAATAAAGGTCCTTACCTGTTTGCTTTCTTGGGAAACCTGCAAGGTAAAACAGGGGAGACCGTCATTATCCAATAACAGTGACATCAGAGAAAATCACCGTAATAAAGCAGTCAAACAAGCCGTGCTGTCCATTTCTATATAGAGGGAGAAAAACAAGATGCTTAGCCCACAGCCTCTCCAGAGACCATATAGCGGTAAACATGATAATCCTGATCAAACATCAGCCTCCTTCAGCTGCAGATTAAAGGCTTTTCCAGGTCAAATGTCCTCTGCCTCTCAGATCTCAGCTGTGTGTGTGTGTGTGTGTGTGTGAGTGATGGGTGTGTAGCTCCCTTTACTTACTCACATAGATCACGACCTGCCTGTCATAATTATATCCTAATCATGCCCATGGCCTGTTTCCTTCGAGGCAGACTGCCCTCAGACTGATTAATCCCACAGTGATGCAGAGATGAAATAATCTAAAGAATCTGTCAGTGCCAGAACAGAAGAAGTTGACTAGCTGTTCTGTAGACAAAGTATTAAAATGCACATCTGAGGAGATCCTGGGTGGTAAATTTGAGCGCTGGGTGTTCTCTCTCATTAATACGATGTCGCCTGTAAACAGAGTGAGCTTAAGATGATTCATTAGGAGAGAACGTGCCCAATAGCAAACTGAAGTAAATATTAATGCATGCAATTACAGTATAATACTGGTGTTCTTTAGGTTTGTGCCCGTTGTCTAGCTTGCTCCTCTCCTCTACATTACTCCTGGTAGTGTCTGTAAACTGTAAGCGTAGCTGCAGAATCAGGGTTCATTTTCCTACCTTCAGAAGAAGCCATTTGCTGCCATTTATTTTGGTACAGTATGCAAATTGAAAATTGTTCGAGCTACATAAGCAACTACAGTTCATATTAGGCCTAATTTAGTTCTGTTAAAGATTTATAATTATTTCACTGTGCCCAAGTTTTTATATCAGTACACACACAATGTTACACTGTGCTTCGTGTCAATCACCTTACGTGCACAGGGAAAATGGACGTCCCGGCTGGGAAATAATCCCTAAAACATGCTGCAGTGCAAGCTTTACTGTCACATCCTTGTCTTTTTATTTAGGGCAGGAGGGCAGTAAATTTCAAGCTACATTTGAAAACATGGTTTGTTTCAAAAACTAAAAAACAATATTAAAAACATTTAATTATATGCAGTGTGCACTGCAAAATGATTAGCTGAATGTAAACTATACAGGGACTGTAGTAAATGTAATATAGCTTAACTTTAAATGACGCCAGTATTCTCCTTTAAATTAAACACACACACACCATATTACTAAACTGCAGTGGTAAGAATGAGTACAGATTTGAGCAGACCAGTCTTCTGTAATGGGGAGGTCTCACGACTAACTAGCCCACATTAACTCTCTTTCTCCTGGCGACAGTGCGTCCCATTCAGAGCCATGCAGGGGCAGCTGAATGGCCCGTTTATGAAAATGCCCTCCATCTGTAATAAGTTCCAGAGCCTCCAGCAGAAAAAAAAACTAGCTTTAACTAGCCCACTCCCTCGAAACCTCTGAATTGGAGAGATGGAAAAGTCAGCACATAAACACACACACACACACACTGGATAGGCACATGTATATGCACATGCCTAAGGGTGGTAAAACTGAGTAGGCAGATGTTGTTCTTGGTTAATCATACAGGAACAAATGAAAACCAAACCAAAAAGCTCTGAGAGGCTGCATGACGCATCACAGGCGGTCTAAGACAACCCAGACTTATGAATTATGTTTGGAGTAATTAAGTTGCAGGTCTGATACACTTGTTTGTTTTCAATAATTAGGCCAGTCTGTATCGATGATAGCAGCAGTAAGGTCTCACTTTCATACACAATCGCTTGAAGATGATTTATTGTTTAGATTTTGCGTCATGCAGTAACTTCAACCTGAGTATCGACAGAGTAGAGCCTTGAGAAGACAAATAAAACATAAAAAAACAGAAATGGCCTGACTAAGACACGTTTGAGGGCTGAGCAGAGGGAGGAGGGAGGTTATGGAGAGGACTGTGGTCAGGGAGCGAAGCGAGAAGACATGTAGAGCAACAGCAGCTGAGGAGCAGAGTATGTCATGGAGAAGAGGTGGGAGGACAGGGAGAGAAGAGTTCGAGAAGAAGCTGAAAGAAAACAAACAAAAAATGAGTAACAGGCAGTGAGGGTGTGTCTAGAAATGGCATTATTTTCAACTTGACGCCATATTGAAGGGGTTACAAAGGGTGAAATAGTCAAATCACTGATTTGACATTTTAGCCAAAACAAAGAGGTAACTATGCCACTGAGGAAAAATAAATTATTTAACTATGGTGATATGGATGGCTGCTGTGTTGGTTTCAAAGTGGATACGGCATTATCTGCTATCTGATTATGCTCTCCCCCTACAGTTTCACAGTTTGCCAAATAGGCTTTGCCAGATGGCCCAAAACCAGTAAGACCAGTAAGTTGGCCAGTTAATGACCAAATTGGGCCAGGGCCCAAAAGAGTTTTTGGTGTTGCGGTTTCTTACCAGCCTATTATCTTTGTCTAATTTCTGTGTCATCGGCCCACTCTACTCTCTGTTGTGCTTTCCCTGATCCATCACATTGGATGCCACCTCAAACTCCGTTTCAGTTTCCACAGACTGAAAACGAGGAATCAGTCCTGTACAGTTTGACCACAATTTCAAGTCAGGAAGATGAAGTGAAGTTGTTATGTTTTTTTGAGGGCACCAACAATGATCACAAAGACAAAACTGATGCCCAGAGCAGTGAGCTCAGAAATCCTCTTCAGGTGCCATTCATAACGTTTCCACTTTTTTTCCCCTCATGTTACAGCATTTACAACAAAGCTTCAATCAGTTTGTTGGAACAGCTCATTCAGAAACTGTTTGTGCTACAAAGCCTGATTTGTACTTAAATATATATTTATAGTCGAATTATTCATTTCCACAATTTTCACCATCATATTCCCTGCTTGCACAATACATACAGACCACACAGCATCGATTTGACTGTTTTTGTTGTTGTTTTTTATTACATGACCCTTTCACACAATGCTGTGAACTGACCAACAGAACAATACTGCACAGCCAAATGTAAGAGCAAACTACATAACTGCAATTAGATGAAATGAAACAGCAGACTTGATATTCAGCAAATTCTGAAACAGAAGGCCAAGAGATGCATGCCGTTAGATTAGATTTGTGCTGCAGTGCCGCTGCAGATGAATATTGACTCGAGGCACTAAAAGGCTGACTGATTCCATTACAGGGCTGCACTACCAGGGCAAAGTTTCTCTGATTGTTCACTGAAAAATATCACTGAAATACAATCACAGCTCATATAATTAAATGGCTTTCACTCTAAACTGGAAAATCCTTGCGTGTGAGCATATCTTGTTGCAATCAGAATGGATCTATAAGCTGGGCAGCTTCTCTGCATTACAGGCAATGGTATCCTTACTGCTGAAAGACCTTAAGATGATTAAAAAAACAGCAAAAACAGGCAGCTGTGATAATATCTACAGTTATAATTACAACACAGCAACATATATGTGAATAAATGCGTGTATATAATCATGCATATGCACACGTACACGTGCACATGCTTGCACACACACGCAAAATGACCTGTTATGAATTACTAAATACAGTAGGCATACATAATAACACATCATGAAATATAAACCCAACATGAAGTAGTGGGAAGTTCACCAGTGTTTGTATGCTTGTTTTATAAGACTTTAAAATAATGGAGAAAAATACACGAGTATTTTGAGATACAACAAGCAGGGTTGTGAAAACATTTTTAACTCCAGTAAAGCCATTATAAAAGTGCACCAGAGCTAAAGTGAGCCCGTTTCTAAGATTTAATCATTGATATGTCTGTATAATATTACTTTGAATCAAAATGGATCAATAAACGAAGCTCCTTTATGAAAAAGCCTGTTATCACACATCACTGCTTTCCCGCGCTGCAGCATGTTCAAAACCGGGTGTCTATATCAGACATGAAAAAAATGCAGCTTGGAGCTCGTAAATCTTCCTGCTGGTGGGACACGGCCAATCGCAGTTGTGCTGCGTGTGTGGGGTTAGCTTTTTAGACAGAAGATGATCACCAGATAGCTAGGAGCAATGCTTGAGACAGCATGCCAAAACTACAGTCCACTAAAGGCAGCACTTCTCTAAAAAGCACTGCCTACACACTGTCTTTAAGAATCAATTTTCCTCAGCTCACTCAATTCTTCAGATCTAGCTATAAAAGCCTTCAAGTATGAGCGAGGACGTCTTCCTGGACGGGGCCATTTAATTTGAAGGGAGAGAAAGGGAGAGAGAAGGCAGAGTCGGAACTGGGTGGGATAGGAGGGAGGGGCAGCAGTGAAGCGGGCCTGGGCTTGAATGCTCCATTGAGGTTTGGTGTTTTGATGGAAAACTGTGGCAGAGTTGGGCCAACTGCAGCAGCAGTGGTAGCAAGAGAGGCTGGGACCAGACCAGACCATGGAGAGAGAGGAGAGGAGGGAGGGACGAGCAGCCCTAAGAGAGCAGGCCTCTGACACACAGAGCCATTTCTGTGAAAGGCTCTCCTAAACAGGAGAGGAAGGAAAACACTGAACAATGAGGAACAAGAACAACTCACGCAAGATTCAGAGGAAGCACTTCAGGTTACTCTCAGTTCCCCTCAGAATCTCTATCTAGCAAATAAAAAAAGATTACTGAGGTTCACCATTTAGAGTTGAGCTCAAGACTCAAGACTCAAGATTCCTTTATTTGTCATTTTTATGCTCCACATAAAAACTGAATTGTGTTTCACACATCCACCAGCCAACCAATTTTAGTCAACTGAATCAAAATTTAAAAATAGACAACAAAAAAAGCAGTAACTGGGTGAGATAAAAAGAAAAACAGTAACGAGGATTTATGCCTAGCCCCAGTGTAGCCAAGTTAGGGAACAAAATAAGGGGGCTGAGCTAGATAAATGAAGCTTTAACACACACACACACACACACACACACACACACACACACACAGGTTTTCTGTCAGACAATCCTGCTGTTGTAGCTTGTGCTAAATGGAGTTGCGCCTGCTGCAGCAATCTGCAGGCTCCCAACCAGCAGCAGGGCAGCACAGCTCTCAGGTGTTGAGGCTGGAAGAGGAGGGGCCTATCCAAAACTGGGACTGGATGGTCTTGGGAGTTGCCTGAGGCCAGAGATCTCAGGCTGGGGTGTGTTCCATTCCATGAGGTGAAACACAGCATAACCCTGCACAGAGCCCACAACACATCCTGAGATGTCAGGCTTCACCGAACAACTTTAGCACAACTCTAATGCACATTTGTGGCGATGGTACAATCTCTCCAGCAGCAGGGCTTTGTGCTGAGTCATGCCGGTGGCCTGCCAAGTAGCCTATAGACTGGCAATATTCCCTATTCAGCACCTCAGCCAGCTATTCATACTACCTCTTCCACAAAGGCTTGTGATTCTATCTCAATGGTGTAATGACACAGGCTCCTGAATGGCCTGACTCATGCCTGCAGTCTGCCAATGGGAGAGAACACACACACTGCTTGTTATCTAATCTATACACCTGAGTCACTTGCACACTGAGGGTACACATATACACACACACAGCCACCATGACATCACTGCTTTCCACTCCCTGCCCCTGAGAAAGGAGTAAGCTACACCCACACAGTGATACTCCTGTTTAAAAGCACAGTTTTGTGTTTGTAGTCTGGCTTACCAAAACATTCATTCTCACTCACTGATGTCGCACTGAAGCCCATTAGTGTCACAAGTTGTGACCTCAGGGGTGTGTGTGTGTGTGTGTGTCTCTATGGGTGAATGTGTGTGTAGAGGATGGCAGAGACAGAAAATTAAAAAAAAGCGTAAATGAGTGTTTATGTGATACAAATAAACACAAAATGAGATACAGAGACAGAGAGACAACGAGAAAAGGGGTAACACTGAACTTTCATGCCCATAAAATACACTGAAATTGAAAAAAACAAAACAAATTAAATTGAGTGAGAGAGGTAGAGAGAGTGAGAGAAAGAGAAAGAGAGAGAGAGAGAGAGAGACTGAGAAAGAGAGAGGTGTGGTGTGTGTTAGAGAGACAGAAGCGATAGCTCCCTAGCTCTAGCTACAGCCTCAGGGGGAAAACGGTGCCCTTTCTGCCCCAATAAACCTCATCAGGATTCCTGACATGAAGGCCGGGGGATAGACATTTCTTCACGCTATGCTGTCTGCTGTCCTCCAACACTGGGAGGGGAAAGGAGGTGGTTGAACACTACATTGCTGGCCACAAGTCCTGCCTCAAAACATGAGAATGTCTCTGATCAATGATATCTGACCTGGGGTAAATTATTGAAATCCTTGCAAGTGCATTATCTTCTGTCCACCAGAAATGGGGCTGCAGTTCAATGGTCACTAGCCGAGGCATTTGCTAAAGCAACAGAGTTTCTTGGGGGACTGGCCTGTTCAATACACCCATTAATTCTTGTACTAGTGTACACATAATTATCACAGAACTAACAATGCAAATAACAATGGTCTCCTACTTCCGTGAATAAGAGGCCGAGCATAATCGGTGTGGCGGCACATTGAGATATTTCTAGTGTAGCTAAAATTGAGTTTAACGGGATAAAAATGTTCACCAGTGTCAGTCCCACAGACCTGATGAAAAAGGACGACTTTCTAAGACTCTCATTTTGCACCTACATTCAATATCACACAAGGAAAATCCACCACAAGAGAGGAGATGCCAATTTCTTTGACAGTAGCATCAATAGTCCATAATGCAACACAACCACAAGACCTGTTGTGTTTTGAGACTCTCCCTGTTTCTTGACTAGAACTTGCTTTCTTGCAGTAACTATCACTATCACTACCATTACTGCTCTTCCCACCTACATGTAACCCAAACGGCTGGATGCAACAAGTCCAGGCCAGTTCACTGGGGGACGCAGAAAGGCATTCTTGGGAAATGTAGGAAACCACGAACTGAAGCAGAAGTACACGAGGCAGGTTGAGGGAAAGTGGGTACAAGGAAAGGGTGAATTACAACATTTTAGGGGCATGCTGGTATACAGGTTTCATGACATATCACACTAAAACACTAGCAGTAATGACACTGCTGCCAGTTTTTACTGGCGTAAAAGAAATGTATTTTCCAGACATAATGAAGACAGCAATCGTGATGAGATGTTATATTTTTGCAGCCACAAGGGAGCACCTCCTGCTACAATTAATACATGGCCACCTGCACGATAAACTCTGCATAGCAACAACAGTGATGACAAAAAGTGTGGCGAGTGCTGCGTAAGGTTTAAATGGCCAAGGGGTGAAATGGCAGAAATACTTTAGTTACAAGAAGGACGCAGATGAGAAACTGAAGGAGGGCCGTGACGCTGTCTGCTGAACATGTCAGAAAAAAGTGCCATATAAACAAAAAAAAACACTTAAAATTTGATGAGACGTTCAACAAATTCAAGGTATGCTACCATAATGACATCTGAGGACGTGACAGTACAGCACCAAGAGAATGGACGTAATTTTTTTTCAATACATAAAAGCTGCTACAAGTTCAGTAGGCTATATGGACCACTGTAAAATTTTAAAATGTGAAAACTTAGTAAAACAACATTGGGATATATCAAGTAACTGTAGTCCTATCCACAAAAGGGAAAGTATTCTGTTCATAAACTGCAGTTCAAAACCACCAACCACCATATTACCCATCAAATTTTTGGTAGATACCATGATACCATTCGGGATCCCAAATAAACACACCAAAAAATACCAAATAAAGATTGGGATTTTTGGCCATAATAATAGTACAGATTTTATACTGTCCCATGTCTGCAACACTTCATCACAAAATAACCTCTGGAATGCATTAAACATCACAGATTGATGATACAGAACTAGGTAAGAGTATATGAGTGTGAAATTTTCCTTTGACCGGTAAGTTAACCATTGGGCCAAACTCTCCATGAAAGGTGTCTGCCAAATCAGGGACCTTCAGACTAAATGTTTACAGTCCAGTTTGGACAACCAAGACAACCAAGATTGAAGATGGGCGCCATGCATGCAAACAGGAAATTGCACACTACCCAGTTATGCCACTGAAAAATGTTTATTAATCATGAAGAAATGGGTTGCTCTCAAGGTGGATTGTCTTAGCAACATGTATGAAATTACATTTTGACAGAACATTTTCAGCTGTATAGCCATCATCGGTTTTCCCATAGGGAGTTGCTTCTTGCCCTATTGATGTAAGGTGCTTTCATCATAAAAGTGTTTGTGTGTACATGCTTGTCAGTCACACGAGGAGCAGGCAGGATGGGTAACTCAAGTCCAAATGGTTTTCTGCTTCTTTGTGGCAAATAAAATAGAGATATGGCTTTTTGTTACTGTGAGGTGTTTTTCACACTGATTGTGTCATGCTCAATAATTGACGTGAAAGCAGAGTTTCCCATTAAATTAATCGTCACTTGAATTTACCGACACACACTCTCTCTCTCACACAAATACACAGACATAAAAATTTTGTTAATTTATGCATTTTCTTATAAATTTATTCAATATATTCTGCTGTGTTTGGTAGGTGCTCCATACTGCAACAATCAATGGCCACAGTTCAGCTTTCTCTCTTTATAGGCTTTGGTCAAACCCAATGACACCCTGCCCCATCAACCCCACCTGACCCAGGGTCATGATTTGATGTCCTGCAATGTTTTCAATTATGCATCAGTGAGTGTTGCAAGCATACCTACACTGAAGTTTACTGATGCAACCATGTAAGATACTTTGCCATGGTAAGTGTGTGTTCCTCACGCAGCATTCTGTCCAAAGATTTTGGATGTACTAGTTGGGTTTGGTTCTATAACCTGCTTCCATTTTGCAGTTTCAAGGTGCTAAAACACATGTATTTGCTAATACCCAACGAGTCTTCTTTCTAAATCTCCAGCATCCCCAGTCCCCATTTTCCCATGTGTTTGTAAACAAAGTGCAGCAACACAAGTGTTTGAGAGTGCAGGCATATTTCTGAAAATGACATGAGAATAAACCGAAATGCAATATTTGAGGCATGGTCCTGTGAACTAAAAGGAGCTCACAAGAGTGATGACTAAGCACTCATCAGTGCAGCATCACGTAAAAGTCAACTAGAACTGTGTATTTGAATTTTTCTTTTTCCTCAAACAAAAATATTTTACAAGGGATTTGAAAGGATTTGGATTCATTAAGCACAGTTGATATTGGATTCAGATTTGATAAAAATGCTTTCAAACTTCAACCCTATCTATTAGTATGTACTTTCCAAAAATGGCTTGGTGAAAGCACAACACTGCACTGAATTTACTGGCGAATACGTCATAGAGGGAAAATACCCCATTAGTATTAGGTCATTCTTGGGACTACTGTCATCTCTACACCAAAGTTTCTCAAATCTGTTAGATTCAGCACTCTCTTTTCCTTTTTCCTCTCCTGGGTTTCAGCTATTAAGCATCTAGTGATGTTACTGCTGAATTTCCCAGTCATATTTTAAAATACTGCTTTTGTCAGAAGCCAACCTCTCCCTTTGTATTTGAAAGCAGGCTGGTGAGTGAATCTATGTACTCACACTGATTCTTGTCCAAAAAGAGTAGTGGTGTGCTGGCCTGTCTAGTAAGCCCTGAATCAGCAAAGACAGGCCGTGTAAGATTAATCACAGTGCAGCAGCAAGTTGCTGGTCTCTCAGTACTACAGTACTGCCTGGCCTGAGACAGAGAGGCCACACTCAATTACAGCATCTCTATTCTGAGACCCAGGGAAAGTGAGCCTATGCAGACCGCATAAATCATATCCAACTGGCTACTGCAGAGATGCTGCTTTTCAACTTTCCCCCCATCTCTATCCTGCAATGTCAGTCACAAAAGCAACAAATATACTTGTGCACCTAGACATACTGAAACACGCATATTACACACAATCACATGCAATGTGAAATAAAAATAACTTATCAGCCCCTGCAGGCTCCTCCTAAGCACTTCCTGCAAAAATAGAGAAAGCGAAGATAAACAACCACCATCACATCTCTCAGGCCTCTATGCAGTCTGCAGACTATAATGACTTCACAAACCACAACAGTTAGCTTGAAGGCACTAGCCTAGTTCATGGCTAAACACCCTAACATGGACATGTGAGGACATGACACTTTGGCAAGACAGTTCTCCTCCCTTGTCCTCTTTCTCTCTATTGTAGCAATGGTGTCTTTTGTGAAGTGAAAGTAATGCTTCGGCCCTGAAGCTCTCTTGGCAAGTAGGGGAGGACTGCAGAGGGTGTCCACAAGCATCAGCATCACAAGGCTGGGTGACAAGACCCTAACTCCCTCAGCATGTCAGCGCCCCAGCTAATGCCCAAACTCCACCTACTCCCCAACATCACTAACCCTCGGATATTGCCTATTTCTGAACCTCTTTCGCCTCTCTCCCATCCTCCTCTACTCAATTTCATTGTCTATTTCTCTCCTCCTAGCTAGGCCTGACTTGACTTATCTAACTGCAGAATTATTAATACCCAGAAACATTGCAGAAAAACAAAAAGGGTAAGACACACAAAAAAAGACCATGGTAAACTTTTCTGCCTTTCCACTTTACATCTGTACTAAATATTGAAAGCAAAAATAACAGTGAATATCCCCTTCCCTGAGACAAAATGAAGCCTTGGCAGTCCCTGGTGACGATGGCAAGATGGGACAATGATTAATGGAGAGAAGTAAGTATCGCTAGCGACTGGTGATGACTTCAGTAGAGAGACTGTGTGAAGGAGAATGACAGAGAGAGAGACAGAGAAATGAAACGAGACCTAGCAAGGCTGAACGTGAAGCATGGTAAGAGTTGTTGTGTGCCTGCCAAAGTGACATCCAGGTGTGAGCAGAGTCTTCCTAAGCTCCTCATTTACACTCCAGTGACAGTCTGATGACTTCTATTCAGCTCTGTAAGCCTCGAAGACAATTAAAGTATAGAGGAATCCGCCTGACATAGGAGAGATGCACCGTGGAAGAGTGGGAGGAATCAAAGGTGATGGGTGTGGGGGAGGGATGGGGGGAGATAGGAAAGGTGAGCAGAAGAAAAAATGAAGATTAAAAAAATATGCTCTGCAAGTAAGATCTGAAAACCAGATACAGGATTCACAAGCTAAAGAGCCTATACATCAATAATCATCTGTCAATCTGCAGAGCATATATCTGCAGGCTAACACTGGGTGATATCTAGTTTGACAAGACATTCTGTCATGACTTGAAAATGCTCGAAGAAAGATTCTAATGGAAAAGTTAGGCCTATGGCCTACTATACTCTGGGTTACAGTGTGGTAAGATATTATTCCAAGGACTGCGTCTCTCCTCCTAATTTTAACTCAACAGACTAGTCATGAAGCATCACTGCCCTTGAGAAGAGTCACAGCCCTATAAAAAAGAGAGATGGGATGGGTTTAAAAGCCTATTAAGAATCACTAGGCAAAGAACAATATGATAATCACAATGACACTGCCCTGGAGTTCAATCATACTCAACAACTGTTTGCCTCTATTACCAATAAGCTACATACACAGTCGTACTCGCTATTATATGTGACAGATATGTTATATCTCTTTGATCTAACAACCTGAATTTTTTTGATTGTTCATCATTTTTTCAGGAGTCAGCTACAACTTGAACATGGGTTTTCCTGCACCTTAGGCAAGCAGTTCTAATATATATCCTGCTTATGGGAAATGTATGAATATATCAAATCAATACTGCCATTTTCCAAGCCACATCAAATTGGAGCCCTTGCACCTCTGATGCGAGATCTATATGACTTCTGGATGTCCATTTGAAACCGCATTTCAGAGCAGCTGACACAGCTTCCTCTGTATCAGCACTGACTTGATGGACCAGAACCACACTGCTTTATCACAGGATGATAAGGGATGTCAAATATGGGAAAGGCACATAAGCATGAAGCTGTCAGAGCTATTCATGATAATGCATCTCTCATTAGAATATGAATTCCACTGCAGTATAAAGCAAATCAACTTCAGTGGTATGTTATTATGTTATTATCATTAGACTAAATCAATGATAATAACATAATAACATAGCCACAAACACAAATGACCACTTTTCCCCACACAAGCTAATAATGGAGGTATCCTCCAGCCAGTCTGCCTGAAAATACCTGACCTACACTGGTGGACCTGAGGGGAACATACAGTGGACAGCGAGTTTGCTCCCACTGAAAGCTATTGTTTACCATTAGTGATGTCACCAGCACCACTTCCCGGGAGGGCCTCAGGGGGGTGGGAAAAACGTGGAGATCAGCAGAACTCTATGACAAAGAGCTAGCAGCACACTAAACTGACCCACCGGCTGGCGGCCCAGCCCCATAGATGTCAGGCACATAGCACAACCATAGCCAAGCCTGAGCAAAAACAAAATACAAAACACACCACAGAAGGGGACACAGAGGAGGGAAACAGAGACAGGCTCAGCGACAGATGACAGACAGACATTACCATTAATCAGGTCATCAACAGGTCATCAACATCAACAAAGTTGCAAAAACAACCTCTGAATCTGATGCAGCCTAAATAACATCCAGATAACAGGCCAACTCTAATTTTAATGCGACAGTTAAACTCCAAAATAGTTCCTTGCATGGCCTACAGACTGTTGTCACAATTTCCTTTTTCGCATCTTTTGTTTTGCATTACTTTACTGGCTTGCATGAGGCTCTACTGGACAGTAACAATGGTGGCTTTAACAGCCTACAGACCTTGTATATAAAACAAACAAGTTAAATAAACTCACACTAAGGATGTCAATGCTTGTACAACTAATCTCTAATCAATGGAAAAATGAATGAATAATGACAACACTAATTTATGCAGCCATTGGATGCTGGCTTTTAGTAGTTGCCAAATACCAAAGTGCAGCATGGGACATCACATGCAGCAGCCGCAATTTTATGAGAAATTACACATAATATTCTAAATATGATAGGAACAGCATTGGGTGTTTCATAACATCAAAGGAGCAGCTTCGTGATTTAGTTGCTGCAGTGTTAGATTCATTACAAGTTTGCTGCAGTCCTTGAAGAGTACTGACTTATTCATTTTACTGAAAGCCACCGTAGCCACCATGGAGGCTGCATCAGTGAAGTCATTGGAGCCCTCTACAGTGTTGTGGTAATGCTATACAAAAAAAACAGCACACAGTACCACAACAGTCTGTGCCAGCTACTGCTGCCATCATTGCAATGGGAGAGGGAGGGGTGTCTAATTCGTGCCCTAGACATGAGGACATTTCATATTCCAGCCCTGTGCAATAAGTTTCCTTTTGCTCTGAATCTAGTGTCTACATTCCTCTGTGTTGGCATGCCTTCCTTGCAGGTATGTGGGATTCAGGTGAGAAGGCTTGACATAACAGCACAGCTTCACTTCTCTGTTACACTGCCAAAACACATCAAAATCAGAATAGGAACCTCTTTCTTTCTTCTCCAGATACAATAAATGCACAGGAATCCACCCTGGCTGCAGTAATGCACAGATTATCGACAACTTAATATCATATTCCATTATAAAAACGAACACATTCCTCTCTACAGTGTGTTTCTCAGTCCACTGGAAACAGTTTAACCCACTGGTCTAAACGTGAGTGTCCAGCATCAAATCTAAGTTGACCAATCCCTTAGATAAGGTGATTACTTGAGCTTTAGGTTTTGGCCAAATCCAGAGATTGTTTTAATAGGTGTAGGAGAAGGTTGGTTTTAGAGGCTTAGGGCTAATAGTGATGTTGAAAGGTGTACAAGGCTCACAGATGACTGTTCGCTGGCACACAAACAGTGGCAGGCCTTTTCACTCCATGGACAAGTAGTACTTTAGTGTCTGCAGAGAACTCCATTACCCATGCTGAGATCAGCAAACTTTCCATCAAGATGTGATGGCAACTCCTAAGTAATTAGATTGTATGACACAGTTATTGCAAGTCATATCACCACAAAGAGGAGCTTCACTTGCACAACATAAAAAATATGCTTTCAAGAAGCTGTGGGCATTTAGTCCAATATAATCACAACCAAACTGGCTGACTTTAATGAAAATTCTGTAGGTTAGTTTGAGGACTGGGTTCGGACAGCAGGCTGTGTATTAGCAGAGGAGAAATATCGTACCTGTCAGTGAAACTGGACTGTGTGTCACTCATTGGGCTTCCGGTTCTAGATTTGCAGCAAATTATATCCGATTAACATTTTCCAGAACGTGATGAGACGATATCCTGGAGCGTCCTTCACTGGCATTCGTCTGAATTTGGCAAGGATTGTGAGGATGATGTTGACAAGAACAAAATAACTGTGGTGACCGGTAGGTTGCACGTCCAACACTGGGAAAAACAAAAATAAAAAGCGACACGCTATCTGCCAAACAATATTCCTTGTCTAAATTGAATGGTAGCAAGGAATCTACAGTGAAGACCATCAAAATGAATCGGGGCCTCGGCCTTGTTAGCTGTACAGTCAGATGATATCCTACACCGGCTATAAACAATACTGTGGCAACAAGAAAAATATATATTGCTCCAGCTGACACAAGTTGTCGTGCATGCATAAACTCCTTGTACGGATCATTTGATGTCAATAATTCACATCCCACTTTCTTGCTGATATCATAACGTGTAACGTGAACTATCAGTATTCCAAAACGTAAATGAAACGGACACCTTGGCCCTGTGATACAGTCCGTCTGCCACCACCCCTGCTTGGCTGAATGGCCTTGGTGCCTAAATGATGTTTGAAGATGTTGGAAATTCCTCCAGTCCCATTTGGTATTCCCTGCTCCCAGAAATGCCTGTCTGTGGCTGTGGGGACGAGTCTCCCGTGACCATGAGAATCGCTCAATACCGACTATGAGTTGAAACAACCCGTGTTACAAATTAGCAAAACAACTACAGCTAGTGTTATAGCAGTATAAAACGTTAGATACACAACAGTACGGGTTAGATGCCCGATAAAAATCGCACTGGTTTTAGCAAATCCTATCTCACGGCAAGCTGGCTGGCGTTGTATCTCGCCAGCTACCAGCTAACAAAACAGATGAGCTCTTTCAGCAAAAAACTTTGCTTCGTGTGCTCTTGTTTCGAGTGCAAACTAAGCAAACTCCCGTTCACAACAATGAGCTGGGCAACGACCGAAAAAACATATATATATCACCACATGAATGTTGATGGGCATGTGAATTATCTCCTTGTTGTGTCCTTCAAAAAGTCTCCTTGAAGAAACAAAATCCAGTGAAGTCGGTTAGCACAGCGCAGCGTTCCTTGACTCCATGTTTCCAGAATTCAGTCGTTTCTCGGCAGAATTCCCGTGGATGCAAAGCAGGCTAGCTATGTGGCTAGCTAACGGGACAGAAAGCAACAATCAGTCTTCCGTAAACAACGACAAAAATAACCGCTGGGGCGCTCAAAACTTTAAGCTATCACCAAACGCTATTTTTTTCCAGCGCAAGACGTTATTTGTACAGGAATATAACTTGCGGAAAGGTACCAAAAATCCCACTTTCTGCCGCTAGCAACGCCCTAGCCAGCTAGCTGTTAGGAGTCCAACAGCGCTTCCACTAACCACTTCCGCCGGGAGATGGGAAAACTCATTATGTTTTTACATAAGTTTTTCCCCCCTCTCTTATGCAGGGAAAGATTGCTGCAAAGTGTCATAAATAATAAGAACTCTAACAAAAATGTAAAAGTCATCAGTATAATTGAATTTTAGTTGCATTCCTTATAAAAAGTTTGGAACCCAGTGATCCTCACTAAGTTTTAGGACTTATATGGCTGTCTTAATAAAAAGTAACTATCAAATTCCTATATCGATTATAGTGTATTTTTGATACTTGATAGTAATAAATACATAATGTACCTACGTTTTTTTATGTGCTATGCACAATGCTGTACACAATCATCATAATATTTTTATAGTGGGCTATATAATTATTGTAATGAAGTTTAGTTTTGTTGTTATAACCGTTTTTTGTTTGTTTGTTTTTTATAACTATGGGATGATATGGATGACATTGATGTATGCACCAAGCTACAGCCATCCATGTCATGGGGATTCAATAAATTAATAATAATAAAAAATAAATAAAAACTGTTAAATTACTGTTATTTTGGTGTTGGATGTCTGAGAAAAAAGTCTTTACAGGGCTTGCAGAGGTGGGAGATCTTTGGAAGAACCACATATCTGTTAAGTGGCTGATTAGCATTTATCATTATTGCATGGCTTTAATGGGTCTCTGACTCAGGCCACTCATATGTTCATTCTTTAGGCTTGTGAATGGGATCCCAGCTGGTTCAGTCCTTTGTCCACTAAGAACAGATGACTCTCATAGTCAGAAGAAACTTCCTTGTCTGTAGAGAAGGCATGAGAGACAGAGCAGGGTGATACAGCTGTGTGTGTGTGTGTGTGTGTGTGTGTCTTGGGGTGGGGGGTTTAAAAATTCATTTTAATTGGGAAACCAGCTGTAAACTACTGCCAGAGTGGACAAATCCTAAGACCAAATGGAAATGACCTGTATGCATGATGACCAAAGAAGTGAGTCCTGAGTATACAAGATAATGCGAGCAAGATAGCATGAGGCCAGATTTCCAACTTGAAGAGGCAAGTCAGGTCTACATACAATACATATAATAGTGTCATAAATTATTTGTTACCAGGGGAAGACTTCCAGGTTGACCTGGGTTATTCTCCATTCTGCTTTTATGTAGGTCGTCAGAGTAAACTTGATCTCATAGATATGGAGGAAATCATATATATTCATGTATCAGTTTGCATACAGGCATCACAGACTTGGAAACATGTACCTTCACATGATAGTCACTGTCACAACATTTCCATGGCTCATAATTCCTACTGACTTTCTCCTCTACAGTTGCCTGGGTAATGATGACTCACACCTGTATTGTCAGATTTAGGTGTTACATTCAGTAAGACATTACAAGCCCCCAACAACTCGGAAAAAACTGTGGAAGGTCAAATATCAGCAAATACTCTGTGTGTATACAAAGTGTGTATACTAATGTTTACCACAGCCTTGGTGATGGCCTGACTTTTGGTACATTTATGAGTTGAGGTCTGTTACTTTAATATTTATTTCAAATCCTTTTTACATGATCGCACCAGTCCAAGCAAGAAAATGTACCTATAATCATTATATATTTCATGGATCTCATAATTTAGTAAATACACTTTTTTCAGTATCGCCAACATTCTGTCCAAATCTTACTTTAAAATAGTGTGCTTATGTGTGTATGTGTGTGTGTGTGTGTGTGTGTGTGTGTGTGTGTGTGTGTGTGTGTGTGTGTGTGTGTGAGACACAGCATGTGCAATTTCTTTCCCATCACACACACAAACACACACACACACACACTCATCAAGTTCATACAGACCATACAAAGCTGTGTTTATACATGTGAGCATGTGTGGCTGGCCACAAGTGCCCTTTGAAGGGAATCTAAATGTGAACTGTACTTAAGTTATCAAAATAGCACTTGTAAAAAGTGCTAGCTGTGTCTGTAAATTATTTGGAAAGATTCATATAAGTTTTTGTATGAATTCTCTACCAATGTATCAGCCTCAGGAGAAAACACTAAAAAGTGTTTTCCCCTGAAGTTAAGCATTTTGTGATGGTCTTTGTAAGATATTTACAAATTATATGTGTGTGTGTGTGTGTGTGTGTGTATATATATATATATATATATAATCCC
>OMLF01012584.1:33910-105353 GCA_900302615.1 Holocentrus rufus | reverse complement strand
GCACTGAAAACATATAAAATGTGTCTTTAATTTGCATTCACACTAAATATAAAAATAAGTGAAAAAATTGTGTAGGCAACCCTCCTATACAATTGGTATAGGCAGGCTGCAAACCTTTTATAGTGTATAAACTGCAGCCTTAAAGCCAATTTATGCGTCAGTGCAGTCATTTTTATTAAGATTGTATTTTGAGCCACTATTTTCAAATGAGAAGCTGTAAAAGGCTTTTATGTCCTGTGCCTCTCTTGGCATTCCCACATGACTGTCTCCTCCTTTCCTCATGATCTCTCATAGAGAATTGATATGACACCATCATGTGGACAGGTTGGGTAACTTCAGTCTCAAACCAGTGAAACATCACAACTGTAATATTCAGCACAGATGCAGTTTATGGTATGTAATGTGCAAGCTGGGATTTTATTTAAAAAGAATTCAGAGGCAAATAAACAAGGTACTAGAATTTTATTTCATTTCACTCAGGGATAATAAAGAGTGTAATTAAATCATAAAACCAAACTTTGAAAGGTTTCTTCATCAAGCTTACACTTGTGTTGGGGGTTTTATAGTACAGCACAAGACGAATAAAACTAAAACAAAAAACTATTACAAGGAAAGTACATTCAAATCACTAAGGCACACACCAGTTATTCTCCTTTTCACAAACAACGGTGATGGTCATATGATTCTTAACATCTGCACCCAAATACATGAACCTCATGAGAGCATGTACGTCAACTTCAAATATAGATAGGCAAATGACAATAATACAGAAATTTCTTAGATATTACTGCCAAAATTCATGTGCAGTAAAATAACATAGATATACTGGAATATAAAGAAAACTCCTACATAAAATCCCAGTACAAAGCAGAACGCTGGTACTTCTGCAGTAGTGTTTGGTTACTTTTCTGGCATGGAGTCAATCCAATCATAACCGAGGCTAAGCAGTACACATGCCACACATAATGATACCGAGAGATCATCTGTCTTCATCCCATGATGCATTTGTTTATTAGCAGAGGTAGTGTCATCCAGGATGGCAATGCCTTTACAAACAAGGCATTCAGAGAGGCCATCAAAAAGATGGACGGCCCAGACGATAACTCAAAATTATTACCTCACTAAGGACTGACCTTCTCTTGAGGAGATAACTGCACCACAACCATGCCAGAAAAAACACTCTGCGGTGAAACAGCTTTTATGCTTGTGTTTGCTTAATTCCAATCGTGCAATGACATTAAAATAATGTTACGCAATCAAATATTTCCAAATGTATAACTGACTTGTGTTAAGTCTCACACCAACCGATCATTTTAAGGGCTGAACGTAGTATAGATTATGTTCATGGCTTTTCCACAATAATGAGTCGCATAAGGAGAAATTCTGATACCATTTTCAACAAACATTTCCAAGTTTGTAGTTTCCATAAATCTCTGATGCATTGCAAAGTAACAGTGTTACTAAAGTAGTGTCATGTGAAAGGAGGCCTCTCCTCTCTGTATCCCTTTATATGACAGACTTAAAAGAAATATACTGCTGGCAGTCAAAGGAATGCTGTTTTGGTCAGACTTCTGGGATAGGATTTCAGAAATGAGCTGGCAAAAGTTAAAAGGCATGGTTTAAAAAAAGAAAAAATCTGAAGAAAATAATCAAAGATATGCATCCCTCTGGAACTCAACCCAAGTTTCTAGTCTATATCCCTGAGTATACCGTGCACATCTTCACTCAATTAAAATGACTGCATTGATTCTAAGTATGCCAAGAAGCCTGTACTGTGACAATCCATACCTAAATTTACTGAAAATGTTTCACAACAACAGAGGGCATCACAGCTGTGCATTTCTTAATAGTGAGTTTCCCTTTGGACCAAGACCAGAACATATGACTGGGCTACAGGTCACTGCAATTAGGTTTTGAAAGCAACAATTTTTTGTCTTTTTCTTTTTTTTTGACAGTGGCAGTAGAGATAGACAGGAAAGACGGGGAGAGAGAGAGAGGGGGGATGGCATGCAGCAAAGCGCATGAGCTGGAACCAAACCTGCGCCGCTGCAGCAATAACATGTGGCACACACTCCACACGGTGACCCACCGGAGCGCCGTGAAAGCAACATTTGTTGATGTGTTCTTAGTAGGTGCTTTGGTTTTCATTGACATGAACTGTGTCTCTTTTTAATAACTGTACCTTTCAGACTATTATTACAACGCATTTTCTCCTGTTGTGTCCTCATAAAAAACTGTATTCCAAAATGCACAAGTATTTGACCTTACAGACACATGTCAAAGAATATTCCTTAATCATAAGGATGTTATGGCTTCGACAACTCCCTATTTTTATCTCAGTAAACATACAAAACGTTGATTCCCTTTGTACTTGCAAGTCCCAAGTGAGGTACACAGACATTATGTACATTAGTTTCCTTCACAAAAGCCATACGATGTAGAAAAAGAAATCCGCCTATCAGTCCATCTTCCCTTCATGACCATTGACTGCTACCCTCTCCTCTCCGTGTTGGACTTTCCGCTGTCTCTGCCACCTCTTGCTCTTCCGAATGGCAAATCGATAAATGTCCACCATGAACACCCAGGACAGAGCATACATGGCGACTCCGCCACACTTGATAAAAAACCTGGGTCTCGGGGAGATCAGCTCACAGTACAACATTGTGCCTCCCACAAAGATTCTCATGAACACAAACAGCAGCACAAACAGGAGATCCACAGCGTCCCCCAGCAGCGTCTCGTAATGTCCCGTCTGTCGGAGGAACCAGCGTGCCTGCAGGAGGGGGTTGGTGATTTCACTGCCAAAGAGCACAGCGCACGACTCGATGCCAGACTCCCCCAGCCACAGGGTCAACAGGATTCCCAGGATGCTCATGGTGTGGTGGGCCAGCATAACGGGGCCCTCTGTGCGGAAGTACACGCACCAGGCCATATCAAAAATAAAATAGCCAAGACTCAGCATCATGGCTGTGATCTGCAGAGGGGTGTTCTTAGTACCTGGAATCAAGAGATAAAAACATACAGTTTAGGTTAATTTATTTTAGAAAATACAGCTAAATAAAGATCAACCAACACAATGTAATTATTATAAGAAGACCATAATGTTAATTGTAAAAGTAAAACTATTTCTGACCACAAATTCTGTGCCGAACTCTGTAACTTTACATTAATTTTAATGGTGAGATGATCTGACACAGCTAAAGGTCTGATTCTTATTCAACTTTGTGACTGGTTTCAGTTGCTAATTTGAGTAGAAACAACAGTGGCTGGCATCAGGCTATCGACCTACTCAGCAAACAGCTGTTTCACACAAAGGATCATTCAACATTTTCATGCAAAGCAATGTTCCCATATTTACATGTAACCAGACTTTACAACAGTGCACACACGCAGGACTATACCTGCTACTTTAACCATGTATCTTACTGACAGCACCTCTTCTCAACTTTAAACTCTTGTGTATAGTCTGACAATTTCAATAATAATCATTATCCAATTCATATAAACTTAACTATGTTTTAAGAGACTTAGATCCACAGTTGCCATGCATCCTACCTGGATGTGTAAAAGGCCAGGGTCCATCCACATAGCCTATGTATGCTGTGATACACACTGCTAGGATGCCATGTAGCAGGGTGACAAGACGACAGTTCCACTCGTAGCCCCGAGATCCATTCAAGTTACACAGGATAACGTAGAGAGAGACCCAACCCGACAGGCACAGGAGTGCAGAAATCACAAGCAATGCCATCTTTTAACTGAAGGCAAATAAACAAACAAAAAAAACAAAGCAAACAATTGGTAAAGCGGCCAACTCACAGTTTCTGTCTTGTCAGCAACAGTCAACTCTGACTAATATCAAGAGAGAAATAAAATAAAATCGTATCAATTACAGAATTGTCATCCAAAGACTGTGACTGTGAAATCCTTTGTCAGTGAACAACAATTAGCCTTTGCCTGAACTATAATAGCACTACAGTTGGCTGGCTGAGGGTCTGGTGGGGTGAGTGGGACGTCTCTTCTGCTCTTGTGACGTTGGTAGTAGGAGATGAGACCATACAGATGGACAGGCCTACACCCTCACTGGCAACAAGGGAACTTCATCATAGCTAACAAACTTCAAGCAGTTTCAAAACTAGATGAGAGGTTACTGTGTCATGGGCTACAGACAGTCTACACAACAGTGTCCTCATGTAAACCTCCTTAACCGGTGACGTAATAATAACAAAACAACAACAATATTGAGCTTAATTTCTGTACAACTTATTGAAACAAAAATACATAGTGTTTTACCCGGTATTTTACATGGCAGATTTACCAGTGACATGGACACATGGAGGCCAGGGTGGCATGGTGGCACTGGTGGGATGACGAAATGAGGCTCTTAAATTAGCTGGCCAATGCTGGCCTCTAATTTTGGTTAGACATCCATTATGTCCAAGCAGGGTGGATAGGGTGGTTAGTCTTTTTCCACATAGCAATGACGATGAGGAATAGGACGCATGAGTAAAATGGGCCTGTTATAACTAAAATTCTTTGACTGGGAAGATGATGGCGTGGTTCCGTTAATCTTTTAAGATGCAAAAATGATAGAAATGTACTCTCGTTAAACCGGTGAGAAATAAATGGGGGAAATCAATAACCCGGCTGATAAATATTATCAATCTCTTACGCTTAGGTTACACCAAGATCAGCTTATACGTTACTGGCTGAATGAGTTGCGGAGGAGCTTAGCTCTTAGTTAAGATGATGCTCTTATATCAGGCTAACTACACAGTTAGCAGTTAACGTTAGCAACTAGTTACAAGCTAGAATGCTAACAAAACGTTTTCCTTAACGAAAGAAACATCGCACAACACTTTCACAAATACTGAGAAACCATTACCTCGACGCTGTTCATACGACTACTTATAATAACGGTACCTTAAAGCCTTTCTCCGCTTATATTCACAGTCTTTTGTGTCCTGTAAAGGCATGTTTCTTGTGGGGACTGTCACTGCCTGGTTTGTTTGCCCGAACAGAGCTATTTGTTGTCCTTTATCTGCGCTCCGCCGGCTCCATCAACAACCTCAGCATCCCTTAATCTCCATTACACCATTTACTCGGTGTAGACCCGGATATGGCAGCTAATAATACTGGCGTGGATAGTATCCTGCCTGTAATATATTACATTATAGTGTGCAGGTGATGGCCAGGTTGTTCAGTATTTAACCAAAAGCCTGTTTCCTTGGCATCCTCATGTATCCCTTCCGTTGTCATGGAAGGTTGGATCATCCTTTTGGGAACTAGTGACACCTTGTGGTCAGTAGCAGAAACTACATCTGTTTTATAATTGACAGGGGGAAACAGCAGGCTGCTGCAGGGGAACAAAATGGAAGTCGTGGCTAAGTGGTTCACGATGCCTTCATCTGGATGGCCTGACCTCACACCCTACAGCCGGACAGCATCTGCCCCATTGAACTGCCTTCATTCAGTGAGCAGGAGACTGTATCCCAGCTCCACTGACCCAAACCCTGCACTCTGACCTTTCTGGAGGACAGCAGTGAAAAAATAATTATAACCCAGTGGGATCAATGAAGCATCACGTTATCATCATTATTATTAATGCAGTGCAAAGAAAGACTTTATTGAAACAATTCATGTAAAACACAACTCTTGAATGGTACATAAGCTAATTGCCTCATTTTCTCATTAGGGCAACTTTTTACAAGATATTCAAAACTCTTCCATAGAAAAATATGTTTAACAGCTGATTCTGGAATTACACAGCCAAGATATCAGTGGAAATGTTAAGGCACTTGATCACCAAAAAAGGCCACAAATCGAAATGTTTCACTCATTTGGTTCTTCAGTTAGGAGGACACACCAGCACACAAAACAAAATGAACATTGAAATGGCAATAACAAGTGAAATGAAGAGGGAGAGAAGACAAACCAACTGCGGTTGAATCACAAAAATACTTAAACCATTACTCCACAGACAATTAGAGAGACAAATGAAATTTGGTCCCACAAGTGCAAGAAGTGCTCCTGGAATAACACAATACAGCTGATCAGGGATTTGAGATGCACAAATGATAAACATTTAATTGTTGAAATGAAGAGACACCAGAAACCATAATTCTGGCATGGGGATATATCAGTCTTACCCAAAAATACAAAAAACAGAAATGTTGCATAACCAGAAGGTGGCAGTAGAGATTCTGAAAACGAATATACTACTGTGTAAGTGTATTCCAATATGGCAAAATCTACTGTAGAGCCTGCTTGTAGGAAAATGAAATTTAACACCATTCTTTTGACAATATCTCCTTTGAGAATGCTGACTTTGGTTTACCTGACACCTTTAAAGAGAATATGACATTGTGAGCAATGGGCAAGAGGGAGGTGGAGCTAAAATTGTCCCTCTGAAAGAAGACAATAAATCAGTTTAGTAACCCACGCCCTCTTTCCAACCACAAAAAGTTGATAACAAACAGGCATGACATGTTGATGGATATTCCTGCGACTTAAGCACACTTCTTGTTAATGTGAACAGGTGGTTTGGGCGCATGATTTAAGAGCTTGAGTGATACAGATACAAAAAGCAAACACAAAATCTCATGAGGTTATTTTCAACAACAAAAAAAAGATACAAAAATAATCCTCCGTAATTTCACTTTGCAACCAAAATAAATAAAGCCAGCATCAGAGAGACATTTTCAAAGTCAGCCAACTTCCACCGTTATAAACAGAACCATAGCTTTATCTCACCAAGCTGTATTTTTACAGATAGATAGATTCCCCCATCCAAATATTCCTTCACCAGGAGGGGGATTATGTTCATATGGCTCCTTTGATCAGTACGGCACTTTGCTGCTCCTCTGCTGGTGTCGAACTGGCCAGAAACGTAGAAGAGGATGCACTGTCCAGCTTTGTGCATACAGTTTGCATGAGAGGTCGCTGTTGTTTTTGACATCTTTCCTTTACTCCAATATTTTATCCCAAAAAGGCACAAAAGTGACCACTTCTTGGCAAAGTCACATTAAAATTATACGTTTTAAAGTCAGTGGGTCCATGTCGAATGCACATATGTACTGCAGCTCTGCTTCCAAAAAGGTTTTGGTCTTATTTAGAACCTGAATTGTTTCCTATTTCGGCCTGGACATCTAGATCTCACCACTCCCAAGCTGAGACAGCTTCACTTACATCGTATAAACTGGCATCCGGTGTCACCACATTCACTTTGAACAGGAGGGTTGAGCGGCATTGAATGGATTTATCTCTGTTTTACAATCCAGTGAAATGCTAGGTCTCCTCATCCCATAGACAGAGCTGTTTTTGAGGAACGTAGTAGGTGAACTGGTAGCCCTTACTGCAGCTCTTTATGCCACATTTGTAGGGGGTGCCTTTGCCCGTGGTGTCCCGGCTGCGGCAATATTTAAGCAGGCAGGGATACCACTCCAGGCGCAGGCTGTATGTGCAGAGGCAGGGCTGCCACAGGTCCTTAGTGGAGCGGCAGGCCTGAAGACTGGGCACCTCTGCTGTCTGCGGCAGGATCTCGAACATGGAGCCCTCCACTCCTGGAACATAGGCATGAAGGGAACATCAACACCAGGGTTTGCAGCGATAAAAACAAAGGCAAGTGATGCACAAATGATACATAAAAGGATTCTCCCTCTGATGTCACTCAATTATATACTGTATTGAACCGGAGAGAGGGCAAACAAAGTGGCAAAGAGAGGAGATGGTGCATTAAAAGGGGGGACTTTGTTATGCAAAGGAGATGCTACTGTGATTCCCTCCACAGATAATGGTGCAGAGTGCTTGGTGAACCATGACCATCAACATTGTTTCCTTTCTAACAGTGCTGTCATTGTACAATAGTGCTGTCATAGAGATTCTCCTCACCCAAGATAATTTGGACTTCATTGCTAAAAAACGCCCTTACAAACAACTACTTTATGGAAATATATTTTTATGTTCTCAATTTAGGGACATTTGAGTAAAGTCCTCACATCTGACAGACTCATTACAGGATAGACCTAAATATATCTACCTTATCTTTGTTTTAAAGTGTTTTTATCAGTTAAAGTGGAAAAGTTAGAAAGCACGTAAAGAGACAAGGGGGGAGGAAAAAATATCAGGCAGATAGTGTAAAGACCACAGTGAGAGTCTAATCTTATCACCAAACCCTCAGAGATAGCACTTGAAGTCACATCACTAAATTTAAGTGGAAAGAGGTGCTGGGGAGATACACACAGGGAGGTGACAGAGGACAGGACAGTGTTTGGGAGATAAAATGGGTTAGCGCAGAGATATAGAGTATGGAGAGAACAAACAATCAGAGCGGTTAAAGAGGCACCATTTTTGCTCCTGTCCTCAACATAAATTAAGTTAGCAACAGTGGGAAGGAAAGTTACACTGAGATGACCCCCGACCTTTGTCCAGCCAGTGTTTGACATCAGCCTCCCTGGTGTAGAGGGCTTCGTGGGCCTCGCTGCACATGTTGTGAATGTGGGAGCTGAGCTGCCACGCCCGACTCAGATTGACAGCCACGCTCATGGTCAGCTGCTCCAGTCCTTTCCGCTCCTCTGCCAAGCGAATGGCCTGAGGATTTTTCTGCACAGGCGACAAAATGACCGGCATTCATACTCATGTTTGTGCTTACACCTGTGATTATGTCAAATACCTGTGGTGCATGGAATGCAGCGTTAGTATTTCACTCAGACAGGCCTTATAACAATGTCTGCACACTACCTCCACCACACAGGCTACCTTAAATATCCCCTCCCAACACTCCCACTGTAATCATCATTTTCTGGTGACATTTTGTTCTTTTGAGGTGTACTTCCATTTTTCTTTTGGTTAGTAAACTCGCTACAATGGAGGTTAACATCTTCAGCTGATTGATGGGCCTGTCATTACAAATGCATGCCAAGGTTTGTTCAAATCCCCGATCCCCATGTCCTGCGGAATTACAGGGAAATTTGTTGCATGCTGCACAAAACATATAGATGTTTTTCTATTTGATGTAATTGTGCAGCCATACAACAATGGCTTCTTTGGTTTGAAAATTTCACTCAGTGTAAGTGAAGTAGCGTCAATGAACTGCTGCAACTAGCAGATACAGAATGGGTATGTGGCGTGTTGTCCAATATGGAAAAAAATAATCTAACTTTCAATCTACATAAGGGGAAATTTAAGGTAAAATCAGGGTTCAAATGAGAGTAAGAAGTGTGCTCTACCTCATATGTTTGTTTAGCATTGCTGCAAATCGGCCAATCTACAAAAAAGCCCTCACTCTTCTATTTTTAGGGACTGACACTGAAACCTGACCCAATGGTTCTATTTTAGATTGCTGATTTTTTCCCCCCCTATTAAACGTCATTGTAGCTGTGCTCAGAGTTTCCCCCACTGATTTCAGTGGAGTCACGTTTGGCTATGGTTTGCTATAAAATAACAAAAACACAATATCAATCAACAAAACTGCACCAGAAATGCAATCTCTATCACAGAAAGCTTTAAGCAGTGTTAAAAGTTTTTTAGGCTGGAATTTTCCTTTAATACACCCTCTAAAACAACATTCTCCTAACATCTCGGGGGCGGAGAAACACAAGCAGTGCACTCCAAACAAGAACGCCAATATCAACACGTCGATTAAGTCAATCCAGTGAACATTTCCTCTTGTCCTTCCCGGTGCGAGCTCTGTGTTTTGGCTGCTTACCAGTGATCAAGTTAAACTCCTCTCAGGTGTTATTCTGTTTAGCGCACACACCCTGTTATGTGCATAATACAAGGCGTAAATGCTGCCCTGTGGCCATCATCTCATCTTCCCTCTTGTTGCTTACCTGTCTGAGTCGGGCCATGGACTCACTGGGGATGATCTCATTGTGATTGAGGCGAGAGATGAAGCACAGGGCCTGGTACTGGTTCTGCCCTCTTTCCAGCTCCCCCAAGATGAGCGCTCGGAATATCTTCACATCCTGCAACACAAACACACACACAAGAAGGCAGGAATGGATAAACAAGTGTTTCCAAGGAGGGACTGAAGTGGTACGTAAGAAGAGTTATATTACTCTATTTGTACAGGCTCATTCAGATGATAACAGATATTCTTTCCATTTGTGTACTTAATGTAGTGCTTTTCCAGGCACTCAACATAATTTATACATGGGGTTTATAGATTTTCAAACAACGTGCATACTAAAAGCCAAGAGGGGTTTATGTTCACTGAACCAATAGCGATTCATCTGACAGTTTGTTGATCATTTTAATTGTCGTCGGGCCTGTGCAGTGTTGCTCCACTCCGGCTTCTACTTATTTGTGCTGTCAAATTACGGCTTTAGGACTTTCTCCTGACATAAGTATCACATGGTTCCTCCCATGCCCTTAAAGTCAGAACTTTTCACGCGGCTTTATGTGGAACTGTGGAAGCAGAAAAATGAAGATGGTAGAGAATTCACCAAAAAACTTGTTGCTGTTGGCAAGCATGTGAGAGATCTGGCGCCAGCCCCAAGGCCATAAAGAGTTCTGTGAGAGGGCATGCAAAGCATGATGGGAAGCTCCAGCATTGGGGAAAGCAGAGCAACAGACCTGTCTTCCTATTCATCTGATTCCCCCCCCACCCTGACACCCTCTTGGCTTCACCCCCAAGACACTCACACACACACAAACAGTCCTAAACACCCCTCCTCCGCTTTTCACACACCCGTCTGAAGCAGACAGGCTGCAGAGGAGTTGCGGCTTCAAGGTTTTTGCTCCCAGGGCAGGAGGAACTCTTGGACAACTCAGATAAATAGGCCAGAGAGAAGCCTTTGTTTTCCTCTTAAGCTCTTTGGAGTCCCACTTCCTGTATACAGAACTGTACACACTGGCAAGAAAGCAATGCAACCTGCCTCAGAGGTGTTTACACTCTCTTGTTGTTTATAGACTACTTTGCATGGCCACTGGTTTCTCATTCTGAGAACCGCTTTTGTCTGTGAAAAGGGCCACTGGCAGGCGTACAGGACAAGCATGGGTATTACACAAGACAATCATGCGATAGTATTTGACCTTTGGAAAGCAAATTACTGAGCAAATATTGATTTATAGGCTTGATGTGATATTAACCTCAGAGTGTCCCCCCTCAGATCTCTAAAAACATGATGTTGCGTGGAGACATGGATACAAAGACAACAAGAAAAAACAGACAGACACAACTGACTAACACAGTGTCTTATCTTCTTGTACTGTGGTAATAACCGCAGTATAAATATATTTTGGGAGAGAACAAAGTCCAAGTGATTAAAGAGTACGCCAAGAAGGGGGCATGAATATATCACAGTGAGCAGTGACAGACCACAGGAGACAGAGGTGGGGAGGGAGGCGATGCAGATACAGAGGAGCAAATAATAAGAGTGTCATTTCCCCCCCGAGAGCAGAGAAACATGGAGGCCGTGACTTCAGGACCTCCCAGACTGCAGACACATGGCGCTATGCTGGGACACTGTGTGTGTGTGTGTGTGTGTGTGTGAATGTGTGAGGGGGCAGAGAAAGAAAAAGAAGGGGGAGGGCATTCCTGTCAGCCACATGGGTTGCCCCAGGGCTCTCTGGGTAATTACAGGGGTGCTGGGGAGCTCCACCAACACTACTTCACAAGAACCTTCTCGATACGCTACTGTAAGCACCAATATCACCTCCTACACTTGTGTGTGTGTGTGTGTGCACCAGACATGTGGTGTTTTTGTGTGTGAGCCCGCATGTGTCCTGATTAATGATTAATCTCCAACGCCTCTAGCTCGTTTTTGGATATGGGCCAAGAGGGCAAGAAGAGGGCACCAAGGCTTGCTGTGTGAACACTATTTCCTGATGTAACTTCAAAACACACTGACATCACCACACAGAGCGCTGCGCACAAGGAGTTAACAATGAACATACTACACATTTCTGTCTGCAAGCGACGGATCTCAGGCCCAAAAATTATTAGCCATGAAGGTTAATCACGGCCTTCAAATGGCAACAACCAGCCGATGTTGATGTCTTGTGTGGTTTAGGTGCTGGTGAGACAATAATCAGTGTGGCTTGTAAAAGCAAACAGAGTAATAACAATGACATCATCTGCTCTGTAAATACCCAGACAGAACCAGTAGGATTCAACTCTGTTTGTTTGGACAAGACTAGGCTCACTCCTGTCTGCCTGAAACCAGTGCTGCGCTAACACACACTTGGCTGGCACACACACACAAGGATCCACACTGAAGCACGTGCACACAGACACACACACACAAACATACACACACAATTAACCACCACACCAAAGGAAGAAACTGTGCAAGAGTGAAATGTGCAACAATGATTAAAGAAAGTTACACACCTGTTCAAGTGATGACAGGGAGCATCCAAACACCAAGAGAGAGCGAGCGCTGAACCTGACTGATCAAACAGCAGCTAACTCTTTTAAAATCTGCCAAGTGGGTTGCTAGTGCTCTTTAAATTCAGAGCATTATGCAAACCGCTGATGGGAGAGGAGACTGTTACAATGACTTTGATAGCAGATCATAAGGACATACTTGGGGCTGGTGCCAAACTCTGATCACCACAGGCAAATAGTACATGTGTGTGTCTGTGTGTGTCTGTGTGTGTTGGGTGGAACTGTTTCCTTTCGTAGCAGAACCTGCTTCCTGTGCACTATGGGTACACATACAGATCAGCGGCTGTCAACCGCTGCCCAAAAACAGCAGAGGACAAAGATACCAACGAGGGAAAAACACACACAAATTCAGCCTTGGTATGGCCAGAGCCGAAATCGCTGAGACAGCTTTAAACTGAAGACCAAGGTCAGTTAAATTCACAACTGCTTGCTGAATAAGTGAAGCCTATATGAGGCAAATGAGTCATTCCCTGAAAGCACATTTCCACATAAGAACATAAAATTAAAGGTCTGCAGACCAACATTTAGAGAAAATCACCAGGTAGTTTGGTGCGTGGACGTTAAGAATCAAAAGAGTGGCATTTTTCCCATCTTGAAAAAGATGTATAATACCATAATCAAAGACAGTGGAGCCTTGAGTTTTTCCCCACCAGACTTGTCTTAATGTCAACGCGGCTATAAATAATCGACACAAATCCAAATTCCTCAGCATTGCTCCTTGACACCAGGGACTTAGTTCATTTGGAGACAAACTACCACTGGCCAACAGCCAAACACAAGTGTGCATTCATGCAACCTGTCTACAGGACCTGTTAAACAGGAGAGGGCTGGGGGTCCATTTCATTGGTGGTTACCTTTTGGTGGGCCAGATTATTTAAGAGGCACACAAAAGCCTATTCAGACTGTCAAAGGGTGCCATTTACAGTGAACATTCTCCACCACTGTAGCCTTAAGCAGGCAAGCCTACTATGTTCTGTTCACAGAGCATATAGTTGGTTTACTGGCTGTGAAAATGAGAGTTGAGTGAAGCCATAACATTGAGCCCCTATTGAAAGGGAAGCAGGTTGTTTTCTATGAGGGTCTCTGTGGTTAAGAGCGCTTCAGCTGTTCTGGTGAAATGACTGTTGCCAGACATTTAAGTCTCACTTTGGATACCATGCTAACTGTGCCAGCTCACGCTTGCATGCACTGATGGACACACGCACTTACACAGACACACAGACACACACACACACACACACAGAGCACGCCACTGGCTGTCCCGAGGGCAGGAGGTTCTTCCTGTTTTCCAATCCCCTCTAAGACCCTGTCTGTTGATAAGGCTGATGGCTGACTGGGGAGGCTCACTGGTCAGCTACGCTCTGATGAGTCATTTGGGATCACAGTGAGTCTACGTGTGCATGTTTGAGTGTGTCTCTGAGAGATTATCTTTGTAATCAAATGTTCAGAGCTGAAACCAGCAAGGCTTTCAGTTGTTGAACAACTAACAAAAATATTTCTCCATTGGGAGCCTCGCCAAAATGAACAAGCTTGTATAGTATCACTAGTTTACACATACATACAGACTGAGAAGCTTTATACTGCTTGAATATGAAGGCACACAGCATCAGAACAGTTGATTCCTTTGACTTCTATTTGTAAAGGAATCAGGACTTAAAATTTAATTTTTAAGCCCCCCTAAATGTCTCAGACTCCCCTTTAAAAACAACATGAGAATTTGCCATGTGTTTGGTGACGGGGAAAGATATTTGCCTTGGTGCATGAGGGGAGCCCAGTCAAAAGACACAGGTGTAGCAAGGGATTAAAGATCAGGTTGGGAGACTGAGGGAGAGAGGGTGAGACAGACAAAAGGAGCAGGAGAAAAGCCGCCGTGCTGAGAAATGCTTGAGTTGAGGCTAATTACAGAGGCTCTAAAGGCAGGAATGTGGAGTCACATTTGGGGGCTGGTCACACCTGGCCGTCCAAGTAGCGAGCCAATTAGTAAACAGTGGCAGTGAATGGACACTGCAAACACTGGAGGCCACTGAAAGAAAGGTGTTCCCCTCGGCTGTTCCCTTGTTAACAATGGAGGGGAACTCAATTTCAAATGGCTGGAGCATTGCTCAACTGGTCTGGCCTCAAGGTCCACATTTATTCGTAGTCAATAAGTCACAGTCTGCATATTGGATAGCCTAAGAGCCATTCAATTTCATCTTGCAACATTAAAAGTACAGTAATCCACAATGCAGTTTTAACACAAAATAACCAGGAAAGTGCAATGAAATAAAAAAAAAAAGCCAATGCAACAGCACCTTGACATAAATTAAGGCCTCAAAACTTTTCTCTAGGCAGCAATTATATGTTAATAGGCATAAAAACAGGACAAGAAAGGGATAAAAAGGTTCACTAAGAATCAAGATCCAATACTTTTCCATATCAACTCGACTAATTAAAATTTTGTGAGCTCACTAGGGCAAGACAATAAAATAAAATAAAACTGCTCACTCATCATGAGTGCACAATATAATAATCGCAGCATAAAAATTTGCAATCCACTTTTGGACCGTGACCCACCGGTTGAGAAGCACCAAGTTCTTATATGTGTTAACATATAAGAAAATAAAGTTTGCTCGTGAACTCACCCATATAGCAATAAAAATTAAGCAACGACCTCCAATTTAATCTTAAAAGTCTTCACACCTGTGTGAAATATGCGCAGGCCACAACGAGGGATCTTTTCCTTCACACAGAACCTGCTTGCAATTATCCAGACACCCAAACTGTTTTTGGAGACTTCGCATTCAGGAAATGAGGGGGAGCAAAACAGTGAGTGCTAACAGGGAAGGAAATGAGGCACATAGATAAGGCATAAACAACAGTGATGGCCAAAGTCCCATTCAGCCTCTAACTGTTGTCCCCCAGTTTTCATATCCTGCTGCAGTGGACATGCAAAAAGTTAATTACAATGAAAAACAATGGCATTATTTCCATTAAACCATTAATCATGTTTATTATGCAAAGCCAATGACCTAGATAAAAGTTGTGTTTAAAGCCTTGGATGGAAATACTCAATTCTTGGAATCAAACTCATCAGAAAAGCTTTGGATGTGATCACATACATGGTGCTCATTTAGTATTTCTATTTTTTAGTTTGTGTGGGTGACAGTGTAAAAGTACTGAAAGTATGTTTTACAGAATTCAGCTCCTTTTACTGTCAAGCACATGCTTTTTATTTGCCTATTTTGTCAATTTTACTGGTCAAAGTGTCTTTTATAAGAGGAAAATCATGTAGCCTCGTGCTAGTTTCTACATTGCTCTTGCAGAAACAGCAATAGCATCTTGTAACAGCATTAGCTCCATGTACCAACTCATTCCCTGGAACTCAAGCAAGGGAAGTGGTTTAACACTTGAAAGCTGAGAGGACAAAATAGCCTTCAGGACAAGAAAAAAAAAGTGTATTGCAATACCATCTCAGTTGCAGACCTTCATACATTCAGCACAGAAGTGACTGGATTGTCATGAGGGCCACTCAGAGAAGATAAGATTTGACTTGGACCAGCTGAGCAAGCCAACAAGATATGGACAAAAATGCTTCCCTGACAGGACATTTCAGGACACTGTGTTGCTAACAGAAGCTTTGGCAGAGCGTACTCCTTTGTTAACTTTCACTCTTGGCTGCAATCTTAAAACCCCTGAAAAAGTTACAAATGATCACAGCTGTGCTCAACACAAGCCCAAACCATTGTCTCCCCTTCAATCAAAACGTGTAACTGCACCGTGGAGCCAAGTGTCCCATATCTTTTGACTGTAGGAAAAATCTCAGAAGGTGGACGTTCATGGTCTGTCCCCAAGAGCTCAGGCCTCCCTGCCTGCGTGCATGGGAGAGATTGTGGGAATGGGAAGCCTTTTCTTTATCAGGAGCATTCAGAGGCCAACATCTGGCCCGCTGGTGGGAGCGGGATAAAGGATAAAGACATCAACGGGGGCTGAGGGGCCACGGGAGACCAAAGAGGGGCCACGAGGGGCCACGACAAGGCCACAGAGAGGCCTGTCCTCCAGGATCCAGAGTCAGCAGGGAACAAAAGGTAGCTAAAAGAAAGGCGGTCCACCTGCTGCACACATTGCATATACTTCTTATACATAAAAAATGTAGAAAGATGGGTGTAGAAACAGAGGCAACATAATAAATCAAAAAGTTTGCCTTAGAAAATCAATAAATAATAATCATCCTAAATTCCAGGTATTGTAGAGAACTCAGGCAGTTTTTTTCCACGAATAACTCAAATGCTTTTTAATTGTGCATAGATGAAATGCCTGCTCAATAAAAACTTCACAGTACCTTTATTTATCCAAAAACCAGGTCACAGAGATTAAATCACTTGTTCCAGGGAGACAGGGAAGAATAACGCAATTCTTGTGCATCGCATGCCTTATTTTATTATGCAATAACCTTGCTATCTGTAGAGCTTATCTCTCCCACATGGAGATGAGACATAGCGTGGAGAGGGAAACTAAGTAGGAGTGGAGGTCTTCTAAGGTACTGCTTAAAACCACTTCAATAAAAGGATCCTGAATATCTCCGAGCACACACGGGGAATCTGACTGCTTAGTCAAATAACACTAGGGTTCATTTGGAGCTGAAGTTCAGTTTCACAGAATCTGGGCACGGCTTATCACATGGATGAGTTCAATGACTGTTATTGACTTGGAGATGAGTCACGGTGATCTTACACAACAGTGGAGGGGAAGCCTCGCGTGGCCCTGTGCCCCTGTGTCCTCAATGGGATCTGAAAACACAACGTTTCCTGGAATAGGTGACACTCATCTGTAAAAAAATAAAAAATAAAAAATAGGCCGTACAAGTTTGTGCAAGTGACAAAGTGGTATGGTGTTTCGGGGCTGGGTAGTAGGCAAGGTGTGGCATTGAATAAAAGAAAGTGAAGCATAAAATGTGTTGACTGTGCTGGCTTGGAACAGATGTACCTACGAGCAAGGAAAAAAACACGTCGCAGTTGCTCCTCGTGACAAACACTGCCATATCCCACAAATTAAGACGAGCATAATGGATTTGCCAGCAGTCCTCCCACACACCAATTTGCCTGATAGTTAATAAATGCTGCAGCTACACCATCCAAGTTACTGCTCAAGTTTTCAGCCATATGCCCGATGGCTGGGATATATGAAAAAACTGTGAGAGGAACTAGGGATGGTCATCTGCCAAAATGGGTCACAAATGCTAAATATCCCAAAAGGAGGCGACACGCAGAAAGGCAAACCAACCTGTAATCCACCCCCTTTTGACACAGCAGTCACATGTGGGTGTGTGAAGACTCTCCAACTCATGTTCAGAGCATGCTAACAGTTGGGCGTATTCATGAAGCCTCTCAGCTTTGATGAAAATTAGGATATACAGTGGAGTGTACTGACCTGAGGGCAAAACAGGCCCTGGCTGAAACATGAGATGAGATGAACAGAGAATTAATAAGTTGGCTGATGTGCTCATAAACACCACCGTGCCATTGTTTACAGCAAAAGCCCCAGTAATTTAAACATGATAGTGTGAGATTGAGTTTTCTAACATCTGTTGCTCACTTGACCTGACAGCATGAGGCTGCATCAGAATGCACCATTCACTTTAATTCAACAACCGTTAAGTTGGTCAAAAAAAAAGAAGCAAATTTGAAGAAAAAGTGAACAGCAAACCTAAGATTGTGTTCTCAAATGTCTTACGACAGAGCCAAAACACATGGAACCATAGATGAACCTGCTGAGCGTTAAGTCACTCAGGATGCCTGTGAAGCCATTCACATTCCTGCACTGATCAAACCCACTATTTTAGAGTCTCAATGCATGCTATTAAGACACAAAGCACAAACTGTCTGATTAAAGTTTCTGACAAAGTTCCTACATCTGGAACAAGCCAATACAGCTATTTCTTAACTGTTTCTTAAAACCTCTCAAATATGTCAGACATTTCCCTTTGATTAATCTCCAAGACAGGGTTCATGTTCTGCTCAAGGTCTCAAGACTGTGTTTGGCCCCAAAAAAACGGCTTGCGTTTGGTGAGGGAAAAGCACCAGAAGTGGACTGGAGTAACAAAACTAGAAGAATTATCAATTCAAGGCTCCAACAGCACAACTGCCTCAGATTTGTCTAGTGTTGCAAAAGTGTACATGGACATTCAGCATTTTGTAAGGGTATTACTGAGAAAAGAATTGTGCAATGGCGTAACTGGAGAGCATTCACTTTCTGTTCAATTACAGGAACGGATTCAACTGTTACAGCTTGGCCCTGATACAGGATACAGGATAAAATAATATCAGTAAAATATGGCCTCCCTGACAGTGAAGGCCAAGAAAGATCTGGCTGTGGTGAGTGGTGATTGGTGCATTTTGGGCAGAATTAGGGTTTTAATCAGTTTTTACAATGGCAAGTAAATTCTACTCAGTGTTATAAAAATCTTCTGAACAATCAGCTTCATCCTACATTTCTTTGCTGATGTGTCTCCCAAAATGAAGTCACTTCAGCACAGTTGTTTTAGACTCATACTCAACATGTGCTCTATATGCTGAGGTTTTTCTCAACAACCACAGATGATCCCAAAATGAATATTTATGGGAATGTGGAACCTCATCTGAGGCAACATTTTCCACTACCAGTGTAAGAGTTTGAGGACCCAGAGGAGAATTCAGACTTTTTATGTTTGCTATGATTTCGAACTTTGCTTAATGAGAGATGACCAAACCAAAAGCATGACAGAAGATTAACCTGTGCCACGACAGGCCCACCAGCAGAAGGGGAAATCTTCACGCCACATTTGCATTATGTTGTTCGTACCCTGTTGATTCCAGTGACTCATACCAAGCCCACCATACCCCATAGTTCCACTCATTTGACACCGGCTCTAAAGAGGTGCAACGTATAAGCGAAACCAGATCATCTTTTCCATATGTCCACATGCCTTCAGAGCAAACGTAACCCCGTGTGGAAATCACGGCGTGACTCACTCTCACTGTGATCCATTGCTTGGATAAGGTTGACTAAACTTCCTTCTCACATCTCCCGCCAACTCATCACTCTGGCAAGGTCCGATGACTAGAACATTAACTAGACATAGGCAAATGACCCATTTCCCATGAAATCTTGGCCATGTATTCACGAAGCAGTTGAGAATGAGGCTTATGCTGTCTGATCATTTATAAAGATTACTTGGTGAAACGATCACAGTCACTGCCAGAGTCAAAGTGTTTACAGACATCGCCTCCATAAAAAGTGACTTGGCTGGGCCTGTATAAATCATGGACCATAAATACTGTATGAATAAATCACATGTGTGTCCTCATAATGTGTTGCTATTATTCTTGGTGAAAGGTCTGCAGTGAAAAACTAGTTTGAGCAATCCAGTTATATTTACTCAGAGAATACAAGGAAAATGCATCCAGGCAGAAATTTAACCTGTGCAGTTCTGGCCGCAACGTTCATTATAACCTTCCATTGTTTGACATCCCTGTTTAAACACTCTTCTCCCCAGTTCCCACATGTGTTCATCTGCACTGTAAATTATGTAGGGCAGCTGGAAGTGACAGCTCATCCAACTTTCCATAAATCTTGGAGATACTGCAACAAGGGCTGGATGAAAACCACATGGAGGAGGAATGAGGAGAGAGCAGGAAGTGAGTGAGGGGGGAGAGAAAGAGAGAGAGAGAGAGGAGGAGAAGGAGAGAGCGAGGGAGGCCGACCTGCAACTGGAAAAGATAAATCAGCCGGCGGAAAAGTAAAGTGATCTAAGAGGTTCTATTGGCTTTATTCTAATAAACTAAACCATATGTGCATGTGTGTGTGCACACGTGTGCATGCATGAGGGACACAGCAACATGGGGCGCCGAGATAACCTAGCTTGGGCTCCCTGCTCGCAGATCAGTGTGTGTCTCTTTATCTCGGTGTGTCACCAATGATTGGGGGTGACGGCCTCTTCTCTTTCAACTCTAAATTAGCTGTTTTGGTTAGTGAACCAGACGTCCAGATCAAAAAGGTCAGACATGCCCACTTAATCCTGGCAAAGCTCCCCCTTCACATCTCGCCAGTCTGTCAGCTTCTGTGTGACAGCAACCATCACAGACACATGCCTTTGCTCTATGAAGCTCTGCGAGTCCCCCCCCCCACACACCCAGTGCTCAGCAGTTGTGCCTTCCCCTCTGGGACTGGCATCTATGTGTCGCCCGAGTAGTTATTGTTGAAACAGCTTCACTTCTCAAATCATCAAAAAGGCTGTGATGGCGAGGTGATACTTGATCTGCTCTCCTACTTTTAGAAGAATGCTAAATATGGCTGCTGATGGCTTCTGGGCTGAACACATGAGCAGCATTTGGGTTTTAAGGCTTTGGGGTCAGTGGGAACTCACATGTGAGGGAGCAGAACAACCGCCTGCATCCTGGGACGCTGACACTGATCAGCTATGAAGATGAAATAGGATAAGTGTAACTCTGTGCCTTACTCTTGGATTTATGTGCGGGGTTTAATATCTGCTCCAGGGTGTTCAGACTAGTGTGATGTTCTCCTTTCAGTTTCAGATCTGCAATCCCAGCATTCATGTCTAGAGTCAAGCATTTACCCCGGGCCAGCCGGCCACCAGCTTCAGAATTGCGGTCATGAATGAACGATACAGATTTGAGGCAGATCTCACGAGATACTCAAAAGAGAGAAGTTGGTCAAAGTTAGGAATTAAAGTTGAAGTAAGTGAGTGGACATTTACTCTTATCTAGCTCTGCTCCCCCCTCATCGACCAGCTTTGGATTTATTAAAGCAGGGGTTTACAGTTATGTCACAGACCCCTAGATATACAAGATTTTGTCACAGAAACCCTGATCTGGACAGATATTTATTACTAAATATGATTTAATACAGAATTATTTACTGTAGATAGAGGTAACACTGAACAGTGAAAACTCTTACAACAGTATATTCATAGTTCATAGTCTCACTGGGCAAACTTCTAGTGAATGTAATAACAAAATGTAAATATTGCTTATTTTATTAAAGGAGAGCTGGAAAATGTGTCTCAAATACTGCTAGTGTTTATTGAGGGAACTTAAGTTAGTTAACTTAGTTTTTCTTATTTTTACTTGAGGACCTCCTGGAAGCCTTTTACAGACCCCTGGGGGTCCACAGTTTTCACTTTGGGAACCACTGAAGGCATATTCTGGTGCAGACAAAATTTACAAGTGAGGGATTTCACACATTTCCACAGCATCTTCCTCGCCTCACATTATCTGGGTGTCAAACAGTTCCCCTCAAGGCACAACAACAACATTTGCTGTGAGTGGTAAACAGGACCACCCCTCCTCACCTGTTTGAAGTCAGCCACAAAAGTAATGAGCGTCCCGTCTCCCTGTTTGAATTCAAGTGATATCGAGTCTCTCTCACAGTCCGCCTCCAAAACCTCTTCAGTGATCAGCCCGTCAGCGAGCCGGACCCGGACCCGGAGCTCCGACCCGAGTCCCTGGGTCACGAACAGCACCAGGGCGCAAAGTGAAGTCAAAACCCGAACTGACGCCGGAGAGATGCAACTCGCCAACATCCCAGAAGACGCAAAACCGAACCTGACAGAGGAAAAAATCTCGGCGAAGTCCAAAGGTCTACGTTCATAATATCCCCGAATTCTTCTCTTGCATTTCGGAAAGCCCTTTCCTACCTATTCAGTGTAGGATTATACTTTACGCGTTCCTCTCCCATACTCTAAAATTGCCCAAAGTGCCTGTATTTAACAGACTTGCACAAACGATCATGGAAATTAAGTCAACACGGAGTCGACAATCCACCCCCTTAACTCTCAGCTTTTCACTACTACCAGCCTAGTTCACTTCCATTGAAAATCTTTGGGTCCGCAACTTGTCTGGGCGTTATTAATAGGATCATGCGCAATTCAGTTTCCCCCGCTCTACAGGCAATACTCCGATGATGGCACGTTGCTTCTCATTCGGCTTTGTGTTGATATTCCCGTCTTTTTTCCCCTCTGCTATTCACGCAGTCCCGTCACTTCCTATCCGTCGGTATCCCACTGCTCGCCTGGCCTCCAAACTTTCTGTTGTGTGTGAATGCAGTGATGGTAGTAAACTCTTAAAGCCATACCACCCTCTGAAAACTTTGCCCATCCCCCTAAGGCCTCATGTGATCTCCACTCCAACAAGTAGGCTGAGCTAATAATACCCCCAACAATTATAACAAAGGTGTTATTGGCTTTTTTAAATCACAGCTTTGTGGATGTTGTTGCCTGCCTTCTTGTGATGTTGGGATAAATAAAAGGCTGGGTAAACTATGGCCTGCAGTTGAAGATTATAACAAAGCAACGGGCCAAGTGGTACATAAAACAATCATTTCTATTTTTGGAAAAGTATTCATTTGTTCTCTTTTCTTTCAAACAGACTGTCTTTCCTCATGAAACCTGCTTAAACTTGATATATAGTTTGTTATTTATTAAGGTAAGAATATATATTGTTAGTTAGCTAATGGTAAGCTATTTATTTCAGACTTAAAAGGTGCATAAAATGAGTTTTGGTGGGTTACTCTTATCATCATTTCCTTTAGTATAGTGCCAGCTGTATGCTATGAGTTTATGTCATAAGTAGGCTATTTATTTCAAACTAAAAAGGTGGATAAACTGAGTTTTGTCGAGTTACTCTCCACATCTCTGCTTATAAAAGACAAAAGGTACTGTGCTGCTTCACTTTGGATGAGTTCCATCTTCTTTACATATTAAACTGATTTTGTGGTTTTCTATTAATTGTATTACAAATATGTGGTACTGAGTTCCGTTTAAATTAGTGGTATAAGCTGCAGTAAGTGAAAGACGTGTTTTATGAATCTACAGATTATTCCTGATATCTAATAGCATGACATGAAACAAAACTTGTATTAAAAGAAAGATAAGGGGCAATTTTCTTCTGTGGGCCCCCCTTCTAAAATAAATCTATTATGATTATTGCCTTCATGACAACATAAGGTTGATTCCTCGGTACTACCTGTAGGGGAAAAAAGGAGTGCTACTCCTGACTCCTCAATTTAATTTTATGATGTCCTCAAGGGAAAGCTTGACAAATATGAGGTGAGACATGCCAAGCAGAGAAAAGCTGTATATCTTAAGTAAGATCTCAGTGCCACGCTAAATGGTAGATTACCAGTGTGTGTGTGTGTGTGTGTGTGTGTGTCTTGCAAATGTGGTGTGATGTTCCTACCACCTGAGTAGATCTGTTATCTCTAACACATTGCATTCTGGGTGGGCCGGGCCCCAGGTTGGTGACCCCAGCCATGGCAGCACTTGAGCGCTGCTGAGACCAAGTGGTGGTCGCTCCAGTGAAGGGGAAAACAAACAGAGAGGCCATAAAGCAGAGCAAACACTGTTAGCTGGGCCTGGCAAACTGGGCCCTGTACCCTGATAGGTTGGAGGAATGGAGTCAGGCAAACACGTCTCTTTGTGGTGACGCTTCAGGCTACATCTTAGTTAGTCTGACTCTGGTGGAAGGAACAAATAGATCTGACAGAGAAATCGAACAGCTGCAGGATAAGGATACAGGTCTGAGAGCTGTATAATTTATACAGCTACACACTGAAAAAATCTCCATGTTAGCAAGTTATTTACTCTCGTGTTCATGTTAAAATCTTGTTTTTCTTCAAACAAGTGAAAAAGTCTGCCAGTGAGATGAGATAATCCCACTTGTGTCAACTGCAGTTTCACTTGAATTTTTTTCTGGGAGCAAGTATAAATATTTTGAATCAAGGCAGAATAAGGCAGATCAGCCCACTAATATCAAGAACATGACACTTGATTTAAGAAAATTCTGGAAACAACTTGATTAGCATTGGAAACAAGTGGGACTATCACTGTCACTGTAACTTTATTAGAAGAAAAACAAATTAAACACTGAATATGAGACTAAATGATTTGGTAACATGGAGATTTTTTTGTAGTGTAGATGATGGTATTCATATTATCAAGCCTTTTACCAAGCCTTGTGATTACTAGAACTTAAAGTCACAATTCACCCAAAATACAAAAGGACAAGGGGGTAAGTGTTTTTTTTTCCCCTTATCTATCAGGATTTTACTTACTTGTCAGTCTGTCTGATCCAGACCAGTCGCCAATTAGTCTGTTTGGTTCGTCTGTTGCTCTTCCAGTCACTGCCCAACCGACTCTTTGTACAGTGATATCTGCAGAGACTGGATTGATTCTTTGTGTCTGTACACCAGGAATGACTGCAAGGCAGGGTGGGTTAAGTTAGTGGTTCGATATGGGAAATACCCAACAAAGATAACCTCTTTCTGATGGCAAATATGGGTACAACAGGTGTGCCTGTTTGTTCTAGGTAGACTAACATGCAAGCCCTGCAGTGTCAGAGTAAAACTCTGCTAGTTATTTTAGAGTCCAAGAAAAAAGATTTGGCCTTTATTGTAGGGGCCTCCAGACTTTGTCCAAATGGAAAATTCTATAAATTCCTCTTGAATACAGGAAATTGGTTGACTTGTTTCATGATCTTGATGACAGGATAGAAGCTTACTCAGTATGAGTACATAACTAATAAGCTATAGTAATAACTTTATCACCCTTTTCAATAGTAACAAATTGCTGACCATATGATTAAAAAAATTGGAATGACTACGAATATTGTAAAAGTAAACAGAAGAGGAGAAAGGAAAAGAAAAGAAAAGAAAAGAAAGAAAAGAAAAAGGCTATAGGGCTTTTGGAGTTATGTTACCCAGAAAAACCTCAGACTCACCCGCCTGCTGTACACATCTTTTCCATCAGAAAGAAGCAAACTTTGTTGTGTATTTCCATACCAAATAACTAAATCCAAGTAGCCATTCAGTCATTCTTGGAGACGGAGGATCAGTCCAGTCGTTGCAGATATCACTGTTGGTAGGGCAGTGACTGGCAGATTGACGGGTGAACCAAACAGACTTCATGGCAGCTGCCTGGTACGGATCCAACAGACTGACAACATCTAGCTTCATCAAATAACAGGCAGTCAAGTCTTCATTAAGACGTTTCACCTCATCTAACACAGAAACACCAGTCATAAAAATGCTAAATCCTGACCATGTGCAATTCTTAGTGATGGCGCTGTTGTTTCCATTGACTAGCAAGATGGCGGAACAACACTGAGTGACATCACCTAAACCACATGACTGAAAAACCTCCATTGGGTTGCCAAGAGATGGGAGATCGGAAACTTCGCCAAATCGCTCAGAAAATATGTGGATGGACTGATTCCACGAGTGGGAAAACAACTCTTTTTGTATTTTAGGTGAACTGTTCCTTTAAGAATATAGTCCTCTCTAGTTCTGGCAGCAAATCAAAAGCATATGAAACCAGTCACTTCATATCAGAGGACACAGCAGTGCTGCAGCTTGATTCAGAATCATGTGTTTGCTTATTGCGCCGGTTCCTCTTTCCATATTTTCGTGCAGTGTCCAAACACAGCAGTCCAAAGTGCAGGCGCTCGATGAGGCTGTTTGCCTGGCGGTAACACAGGTCGATGGCTCACCCACCCGCTACAGTGTACAGAGGGTGTTTATGATTAACTAAGAATTGCGCCGCCTTGCAGTAATTAAGGATACAATTACCGGTCTATGGGTGAAGACGTCAGTGCCTGGCTTCAGCGGCTTTCCATAAAACAAAGTGCCAGAAATGTCAATGGAGCAACCTTAATCCATCTGCTCCGTTATCACATTTTTATAACTGGTTAGAAGAAGGGAAAGTGACGGCACAGAGATTGTGCATTTCAGAGTCTGAACTCCAGTGATACTGCAGGGTGTGATACTCCCCTTCACAAGAGAATTCACACCTGTTACTTTTACAGCTTATCTGCCTTCCTAATTCAGCGTTGTGCTTCTAAAATGCGCTGGAATCCTATACTGAATGCGCTGGCTGAGATGGCGAGGAGCTGTTTGCATTCCTAAGGCAGAAGCTGTGAAAGAGACGCTGCAGTTTTGTCTGGTCACTTCCCCCCGGAGACTCTCTGAAGGAGTTTGCTTTGGTCATCCCAACAATATGGCCGCACAGGCTCCCTTATCAAAACATCTGGCGGTTTTATCATCCCTTACATTTCTTCCTTTGTGAACTAATTCACACCAGTCCATACAAAAACTAGACACACATACATACAGGGGCACTCACACACACACATAAACACACACACACACACACACACTTAAGTGACTTGACTGTTAAAAATGTGAGGTATTTCCACTGTTTGATGAGGGACAATTGCGCTTATTTGTCAGGCATTTGGCTTTTACTACAGCCAGGGTGCTAACACTACATTCCAGTGGTGTATTTATGTTCATGTGTGTGTATGTGTGTGTGAACACAAGTTAGTGTAAAGCAGTTGCTTTTCAAAATGAGCTTCCACAACCCAGACAGAGCTTTTCCCCCAAAACAGACGTCTTTACCAATGAACTAAACAACAGGCTAGACCAATTTTTCATCATCTTCTCAGCTGTATCATATAACATACATGCAATGACATGGATTAAGAATTTATTACCCAAGTGGCATACTTTGTTAAAGCAGCTTTGTTTTCATTGTAGGAGCTGAAAACCCGAGATAGAGAGAGACAATATTTGTTCTGTAGGGTGATCACCATCACATGCAGGCGGGTAGCCCTTTAGTAACGCTCATATCTCTCCCTGTATAGCCCTGATATTTTTCCCCATAATGATTTGCTTGAACAAATGTATTCAGAGATTATATGGTGAACCAGCCCAAAATTTGGGTCTTAAAAAGCCTCCAAAAGCAACAGGCCGTTGATTTACCGCTGTAGAGCTGCAGCAGGAGGAGAGCCAGTGTGGGGGAGAAACAAGCTCTGCGCTTGATCTGTTGATCTCTCCTGCAGACAGATGTCAGAAGTGTGTGTGTATGTGTGTGTGCGTGCGCTCGTGAGTGTGTGTATTTACACAAAGATTGCAGGGGTTGAAATCAAGCTGCTTTCCAGTCCTCTGATGATATTTTCATATCTTTCTCCCCCTCCTTTCTCTCCTCTATTCCCCCTGCTTTGCCTTAAGTATGTGAGGGCAGCAGCCAGTCACTCGGTGCGCTCCCTGCTGCAGGCTGACTGAGGAGATATCCTCTTACACATGTGGGGCTCTGGGGCCAGGGCAACCCTTCTGGAGCACAGGCTCACATGGAGGAAAAGAGCGCGGGGCAGAGGAAAACTGAATGGGAGTGGGGAGATGGGAGAGAAAAGAAGAGAAGATGACCCTGAAGTGTCACTTTTGACCTGGTCAACATGGGGCCAGCAGAGAGAGGATTATCAGGAATAAGCCTTTAATTACAACATAGTTGCTGGGTAATTTACCAGCGTGTTGATGTGTTCAAAAAATAGATGCTTGAGCATATGTGAGAATAAGCCTGTTTATCCGTTCATGTTAAATAACCTCAAGCATAAAATAATTTGATGGTGTTTAATGTTTCCACATTGTGCAAAGGCACCACACTGTGAGAGTGGCATCCAGATGTCCCTGTACCACCGCATCCAGGGGCGCGGCTTCAAGGAAAAACACAGTGAAATAATGAGCAAGGGATCATTAACCCATGTCTCTGCAAGGAAAACACATGCACCACCGCTCCACAGATGACTCCCTATCTTACAGTCACTAACATTACAACACAATTCCATGGAAATTCCCATAAAGTTGGGTGGGAGAGAGAGTGAGAGAAAGAGTGAGGTGAGGGGAGGGGGGGATCTTTTGAATAGTGAAAATAAACAAACATGTTTGGGCTCATAGCTCGGAGCATTAAACCCCACAGTAAGATTCTTTCCTGGCAGAGCCCCAGTAGGAGATGAAAGACAATCCCACTTTAAACACAGATGCAGGAACGTATCATTTATCTTTCCCCATTATGGGAGGTCAAAGCTGTTATGATCTAATAGCTGAGGTGGAGCTACCTTTCTCTCCCCCTCTGTCAAGGGACAAAATACAAAGAGTTTGTCTTGAACTTCTATCAGGGTAATTACAGAACTGAAGGATGTGTATGTGCTCATCTGGGGAGCCTTGATATGTCCATTTTACAAGCTTGAATACCTTCATCTTCCAACAACAATGGTAGAAACTGGTATGAATACAACCTGCAGGGTTAAATAAATTACTGATTAGAAGACGACCTGTGAGCTTCTCTTATAGTCCTGATGTTAACTACAAAGAAAAATCTGAAACTATATCTTTGGTGGTGCTGGGAGAATGTGGATAGACCTTCAAGATGACTGATGTTTGACTGAGAATCTACACAGCGACTCTTCCTCCATCAGATGGTCTGGATTAAAGTCTTATGTCTGAGGAAACACATGACTCAGAAAACATCTGTCAGGGATACGGTAAGATCTACTCACTATTCAGTTAATCAAACTCATGGAATGATGACTGCAAATGGTATTAGGCCCGCTGGGGTTAAAGAAGCAATTACTGCTAATTCACAGTGGGGGACATTTAATAAGGTTGCTGGGGGTCATTCAGAGTTGAATGACACAGTTCCTCTTTGCAAATAAACTTTCTCACTCAACACGAGACGAATGCTCAGATTTCTGCTGGGATGAATTCTGGTGATGAATTGTTTTTATACTAAATATTTACAGCAGAGAGTAAGACAGCAGTTGTACTGGGATCAGCTGAAATTTAGTGATCTATGCAGACTCTTTGTGCATGGTTTTGTGACTGTGCATGTATGTACATCTGTGAGGGTGAGTGTAAATGAAGTTAAGTGAGGGGGCAAGATCCCCTGACACACTGTCCATGGTGAGAAGTAATGTACAGGATTTAGTCAAAACAAACACCAGCGTTCCTTCCCAATGCAGTGAACTTGTGGCATTTCTGTACTGCTATGATGCTATGAAGTGAATTTCCACAATCAATCATAGTTAGGCTAATCAACATCACACTACTAAATACTAATGGTTACAATCTTTATTATTGCATATACCACTCCTTTCCTAAATAACTTCAGAGTTAGAGAAAACATTTTTGGCTGGACCACAACAGGCCCTCCAAACGCAAATGTCTGTCACTGATTGACTGACTGACTGATGAAGTTACATCATTGGTCGGCTGCGTGTTGGAGTTTCCCCATTGGCCGTTGGTCTTTCAAACTAAATGTTTGCGAATAGTCTCCTTTTACATCCTCAGGGGGCGTTTACAAATTGCTGTTTAAACACGGTTCTTTTGACGTCGTGAATAGCGATTTTTGTGAAATGCTTGTCATTATGAACCAATTACATGTTTTGTTGCATCTACATTAAACTTAGACATTCCTATGCATTTTACAATTTTTAGCGTGGTTATTTGTGAAGATATACTTACATTTATGGGCTTCTTTCCCCACATCAGCAGGCATACCATATTTCATCAAATAGTGGCCAGGGTCCTTACTGCACAGGATACTAGGCCTTTATTGGACGCAGGCTTTTATTTGAGAGAAGCCTTTATTTCTAATTTCTCCCTCTGTTTGATAAGTATATTTGTTCATCTTTTAATGCCAAGCTTCCTTGTTTTCTGATCAGCTTCTGCTTTTTGGACCAACAGGGAGAAGGGGATAACTAGTCATTCATTTTTGAGATGTGGTAGCACCAAGAGGGGAAGTTGGGTTTGGCTCATTCCAAATTTATCGCACACTAGGAACGGAATATAAATACACGTTTCAGCCATATACTAGGTTTAGACCTTGTCTTGTTTCCATGTTTTTGACAAGTGAATTCTGCTTTTATTGAGTGAAATACTCAGATACAAGACACCATGTTTTTATGGCAGCACCATGACATCAAATTGAAAATGTCTAGATGTCTTGTGCATTATTTTATACACATTTCCCTGCAGTTCATGAAGGCTTTACAGCTGAAAATATTTTGTCGTGACAATAAGATGTAAAAACATTTTACCAAAAATTATTTGAGTGTGACTCATTCTTTAACCTTTAATTCAGCAGATGTATTTGGTATCTTTGGATCGCTCCTAGAATTTAAAATAAAGTAGTTTTGGTGTGTTTTGACAAAGCTCAGTCACATAGCAAGGATGAACCCGCAGATGGAACTGGCTACAGTAAGGAAATCAGGTATTAAGGGGTTAAGGAAAGATGTGTCTCGCAGTACAAGTACAGTGTTGCTCCTATCAAAAATGAATGACTTGTTATCCAAGAACAAGACCGATTTTGCCCGCATGCTAAAACCCTTTGAATAATCAGATTATCTGAATGGGCATTTAAAGGATATTCTGGAACAATGTCAAACAGTGGATTCCACAGCTATTATAAAGATGGAGAGCCCAGAAAATCATCATGTTAATGGTGATTAGCATGAACCTTGCCCCTTCTGAGACGATGAACCAATTCCATGCCAGGCTCATGCTATTACTGAGACTCGATTATTGAGGGAATTCTTTATTCCGGTGTTTCCATTTTTGTGACTATACCCCATATGTCCATCTGTCATTAGGCCTGCTTCACTGTGCTAACAGGCCTGCTATTCATACAGATAACAGGCCAGTGTAATTGCTGTGTGGCCCGGCGGTCGCGGCACGGCTGCTGATGTTCTGCCAACACACAATCAAGATGCCTGGTCCAGATTATCACGCTGTAAACAAACCGGTCTGGGCCTCTCCCTCAGCGAATTGCCAGGCCCCCTTCATGCAGTGGGATTACCATCTCCAACTGTCAGCTGCCAGAGCTTGGGCTGCTCCTCCTTTGAAATACTACTGGCTGAGTGTGTTTGGCACAAAGGACTCAGATGAACTGTCACAAAATTCCCAGTCAATGAGCCCTCCAGGAAAGCATAAAGAACTGATTTACATATCTGTAATGATTTACAATACAGTTTTAACCATGATCTGATGGTGTTGTCATCTTCTTTTTTTTTTAAACCATGTAATTTATGTCTATTTCAATTAGAGGAACAATTAATGTGACTGTTTTTCCCAAGAAGAGCGACAGACTAGTAAAACGTCTGTTTTTAGAAAACTGCAAATGGTAAATGAGGAGAAACACTGAAGCTGTTTTATATCTACGTCAGTGAACCTTTCTTTTTATGTGTGTTGAGTTTAATTTGAACTAAAGTGTGAAACTAAGTTTTAATTGGTAGAGAAATTTCTTTCATTTGAAGACCATGAAAGATTTTATGAATAACCACAGGGACTTGGAAAAGTCATGACTGCATTGTTGGATTTCCGTGTCGTACAGTAGTGAAAGAAAACAAAAATTGTTCTAGGGTTTCACTCTGGTCATATACTATCCTATACTAGCAGGTTTGCTTATTGAAAACAAATATTTTTCCATGTCCCCTTTGTGTTGTTTCTGTGCCTCTGGTGTCTGCTTTCAATCACTGACATACCCAACTGCTTTTCTTTCCCTCTCCAAAATAGAGGACCATAAAAAAAAAAGTTCAATCACTTCAAAACAGCCTCTCATCGAAACTAAAAATGACAGATTGAGGGGAACACAAATCAAACTAGACAGAGCGGGCTAATTTGTTGCAAGACCAGGAATGACCTTTATAACCATGAAGCACGCAACTCAAGTACACAGTTCAGCTCTGAGCACAGCGCTATCCAGAAACAAAAATGGAAAAGTAGAGGGAAAACAGGACAGAAAAGCTTAGATGAACCCATTTACTGACAGTATCTATCACCACAGCATAAATATCTTGTGTATTAACATAGGGGTTCGCCTGCATAACAAAACCAAGAAAACTATGGATGCTGGACTATGCAGGCATGCAGGAGATGGATACTTAAATCTGTGATAGCCTGTATGTCCACAGCTCATTGGAAATAAGATAACTCAATATTTACTTACTCAAAATTTACCTCAAAGACATGAGACAGAGTGAAATGCATGGATGGTTTGATTTCATGATGGATTATATATTCGCTGAAGAAACTGTCCCAAAACTCATGAAAAATATCTTTGGTGTTGTAAAATTTAAGAATGAAGCCAAGGCATTTTATTTCTCACATATAGGAATGATATTTTCTCTTGTCAGCACCTTGAGACATTAAGTTTACAACCTGTTTTTATTAGCATGTAGCACAGGTGTCTTCCGTTTGTGTCTGAGTGTGTGAGGTCCTCCTATCTTGTAAAACATGTAGCTGTTAAACAACTTTATGAGTTTTTGGATCAGGTTATTCCTATGTCTTGACCAAAGAAATTAACAAGGAGGAGAGCGGAAAAGGCTCATTAGAGGCAAAAAAAAAAAAAGACTTCCGGGATTGTTGCCGCAGTGGAAGTTAAATGTCGGGGTAAAAGACAAATTTGGCTTAGCTCCCAGATTTGCACTATTTGACATTGGTCTTTGTTTCTTCTGTCACAGATTCCCTAGTCACTGACACAAAAACGCAGGTCCAGAATTTAGGGTTGACTTTCACTTCTGACCTTTAATTCTTGTCATTCTCTTCCTTTTAAAGGAAAGGGACATAATTGTCTCTATCATCAGTAAATCTCGCCTGTGTCTCGACAGCACAGCGGTCAAACAAGGAGCTGGACATTCTCGTGAACGTGGGAGTCAAGGGAACAGAGCATCCATGATGATTTAATTGCCTTTCTCATAAACACGCCTTTGTCTGGTTGTGAGTCTGTTCACATGAAACAGGTCTGAACCGCACTGAGCCATCTCTGTGTCTGTCTGCTGGCTGGTCAGTCTGTGAAAAGCCTGTGTGACAGAGTCATGTCCCTGACCTATGCTGTTATGTCATCTGTGGGATGCCAAAAGACAAGCGGCCAAGTGCATGTGTTTACATAGAGAATCCTCCTACAACCTATTCATAATTTATTCAAAAGCACAGTTTGCATGTACAGTTTGGAAAGTAAAGAAGAAGAGTATAAGGTATAGGACAGCTGGCTGGCTGTTAAACTGTCAGAATTAATTCTATGTCATATTCTGTATTTTACCACAGTTTTCTATGAAATTGGAGACGGCACGGATCATCCTGGGCTCCCAGCTGCACAGTGCCTCTGTGGAATGTCTGCTGATAGATGACAGAGATTCAAGGTTTCATCAGGCGTACATACACACACACATATACATGCACACACATGCACATACCATATGCACACACGAACACAGAAATGCCCTTTAGCCTCAACCTCTGGAAAAGAAGATGCTGGGAGGAATTCTCCAGAATGCTTTCTGAGGTGGGGAGGAAGGCAAGAAGGAGGAGAGAGTGTAGGGATAAAAATGTAGATGAGAGGAGGAAGTAGAGGGAAATAAAAAAAGAGGGGATGGGGCAGAGGCAGATGAGAGCTGCAAAAATGCCACATTCAATATGCTTGTACTTCAGTTTACACACAAAGCTTAACTGCAGTTGTAAAACTGTCCCATTGCATGAGAATGTTGCAGAGCTCACCTAAAGCCGACAGAGCTGTGCAGAAACGGTTCAGACTTTCTCTTTGGGTGGTGAGTAGGTGAAACTTTCTGCAGCACACTTTTTTTTCATTCCACCCATTATGGATTTAAGCTCTATTTTTGTGCTCTTTTACAAGATATGCTGGCCTATAGGTGAGCCAGAACGGTTAGATGAAGCGTTTAAAGGGCAACGGCACCGTAGACACAACAGAAAGTGGATATGTTTCTCTCCTCCCTCTGTTGTTGCGTAAACCGAAGATTTTTATCTGTGTTGATTAACATTCCTGCGAATCTCTTTCTCACACACACTCCACCTGATAATCTGTGATAAAAAACTGGGGGGAAAACTTTAGTTGGGTCAAATTACCTTTTGGTATTTTCAAAGCCAAGATGGGCACATCCATTTGTGTAAATCTACCTTTGCACTCATGTTAAATAGGTAAACATAACCACTACAATGTGGAGGTGATACGTGCATGTTTTATGGATTAGGTGCCAAGGACGGATTAAGCATCAAGGGGCAAAACCACCACACCTCCATTTGCATACTGAGGTCCAATGTAGTGCAGTCACCCTGGAAAAAATCAAACACTTGTATAGATCATTTAACCACCATTAAGAAGCTTTTGTAAGAGGTTCACCTCTTCTTTTTACAGTAAGAAACAAGTATGACACCAACAAGATATGACACCAATCCTCAAAGACAATAAGGGGAAAGGAAATAGAGGGATTTGGTGTCATCAGTCACTTTAATTAGAGCTGTGATCATGAAAACAGCTTCTAACAGAAATGAAAGAGAGTGAACGTGAACAGATGAGCACCTCAGTGAGTGAAATGAAAACATTCAGCTTGTTAGCAGTCTCATTATTCATGTTACAGTGTGCGACTTTATTTTGCTTTCACACGTCATTTAACAATCTAGAAATGATCAACTGAACAGCAAGAGAAGAAAAGTGGAACAGTCAAACGTGTAGAGAAACCACATCTTCTGCCTTTTCTCTCTCATATGCAAAGAGGTACAAACAAGACACCCAAAGTTCTCAAATATATAGCAAAAAGTAACGCACATTATCACAACTGTCAAACTTTTACATGCCAAACGAGTTATTTGTGGAGAGTTTCATCAGTGGTCATGCAGTATTGTATCCGGATAAGAGAGCTCTGGGTTTAATTAGAGCATTCCTCCAGGTTAATGTAAATACACAGTCTGACATGTCAGTGGGGGATCTGATGGGGATTTACACTCATTCAAACATCACTGACACTCAAATATGTCACTGTCTCTCTTATCCTGAGTAATAAAACATGTTCCACTGTCTCATCCCCTAATCCCTCTCTTATTGCCTTGAGATCCTTCACTTATATATAAGTGGCATTGTGAATAACATTCAGGAAACTGGAAAACATGAATGCAAGATTACAACATTTACATGACATTCAACAGTATGATGCAGGTTTGATGAAAACTTATTCCCTACATTTCTGCAAGAAAATACAGTAATATACGAAAAAAGCTTCGGTTCATCCCCAAGAGCCTGTCAGACCGTCACAAATCAACACAAGGTGTCTCTGAGACTTATCAAATTAAGCTACAGACTACAGTTGAGAAATTAAAGCAATAACTTATACTCCTACTCAACTTGAAAAGGCACAATGAGAAATATTTTTGCCCCCCAGACAAACCTAAACATCAAAAGGTGCTACATAATTAATGTCTTTGGATCCTTTAGTGATACATACTGTGCGTTATTCTGTATTCCTGACACGATTTCATCAGAGCTGTGTAGGTGGTAGATGGTGCAATCATGTGTGAGTGGCAGCCAACAGGAGAGACAGTTAGGAAGCAGACTGCCAAAAACACACTTCACAGTAAATCTACTCGGACAGAAACCACCCACTTATGACACTGCTCAAAGGCCATGGGGTGGGCTAAGGTAAGTGGCACCTTTGGGTGGTACACACCTGGGTAACAAGTCACATTTCAATACATGCTGACTGTGTTGTACCTAGGATAAATAATAGGAAGAAACAATTTATCAAGTCATCAAATTCCACTGATTCAGATTAGTAAGGCAACATTATACTTGCAAAAAAAAAACTTTCCTTCATAATAGAAATAGTATAAACAAGTTACTGTTAATTCAATATAACAGCAATTAAATGAAAGTAGAACAATAAATAGAAGCATTTTGCTGTTGTGTGTTGTGGTCTTTACTGTATGCATTAACAACATATAGACAATGACATAATAATGATATAATGATATAACATAAAAATAGGTAATGCTAATATTTACTGAGTCATGTGGCATTGTTACATGAAGCGCAAATCAGGAGTTACATTCATTAGTTTTATTGTAATCTATGAAGTCATGGATTAATTGTTGACTTTCTGGTTATTGGAGTCTAATTATGTTAATGTCAAATTATATTTGAGGATGTTCATGGTTAATTCAATTTTTCTCATTCAAATGTATTGTATAACCTTTATATACAAAGACTTGCAAAAATGCAACAAATGAACATGAGTTTCAAACATGAGGCTCTAAAAGATTTTACAATTTAAATGTTTGGTACACTTGGGATAAAACTTTCATTTGTGTTGTACATGTTTGTCATAATGTGTTTTGTTATGTTTTGTTATATTTTGATTGTTTGATTGTGGAGACCAGGAAGAGTAGCTGCCACATCAGTGGCGGCTAGTGAGGATCCAAATAAAGAATAAAGAAAGAACTTGAGTTCAAGTCTTGAATTAAAGTGTACTTATAATTTGTCTAATAAATTGCTGATGGTGTGTGAAATACAAGGTCAGAGGGTGAAGTTTTTTTTTTAACTCCTACTGTATTACTCCTTGAGTAACATGCTCATGGTGCACCACGTTAGTATTTATTGCTGCAATCATGGTCAAACTTCACCCAGATTTGGTGTTTTTTTTTCTTTTTTGTGTTTTTTCTGCTGAAAAACAATGTGCTGACATATAATCCATGATGCTTTCCAAAAGTATGTATTTTGAGGAAATTGAGTCTTCATTCTCTCACAGCACTATGAGTAAATTAGAAGTGAAACATTAGTGGAGAGCAGAATATAAACACCATAAATACACAGAGAGGTCACCAGGTCCCTCTCTGTTACATTCAGTGCAAAAGTCTAAGTCAAAGTTCAAGATACGCCACCTTGATGCCTAAGTTTAGTTCAGTGTGTAGCCAAGTCGTCTCCTTCACTCTCCCTCCTGCTCCATCTGTGATCCTCCTGAACGCAGAGCAGCTCGACCTCAGCCAGGCCTCACTCGTGCTTTGTTAAATCCTTTATGAATTTGGTCATAAATTGAGAACCCTACAAGGGAAAAGGAGCTTCAGTCAGGCGGGGAGGGATGTGAAGAATGTTATGAGGAAACTTTCAACTCAAACTAGGCTCAAACACCAACTCATTGACAGACAGTGACTGTGCAGCCAGAAGCTACACGGCGCCTAAATCAGCATACGGCATGCTTGACCACCGACAGTCTGTGACGTTATCCTCCACCAGAGAGTTCACTGACAAAACAAAAGACACTGAACAGAGAGGATTGGCTTCCCTCTCCGTTTGTGGAGAAAAGTCAAAAGTGAGTCTAGTGACAACTTCATTCTACTCTGTGGAAAAGCTGAATGTCAGATGCAGAAGAAGGAAATCAAAAGAAATGAGCAACAATTTCATCACTTTGATCAGGGCAACACATCAAGGACCAGTGACTTGTGTTGGGATGAGGAGGTGTAAAGGATGCATATGAATTAAGAGAAAATCAATGCAGGACTTTTGGGTCATTTATTTTTTTTGCATCAGGTAATGTCATTATTCTTTGCGTTTTAGGAGTAAAAAACAAAAATAAAAACTTAACATTTTATATTAGTTGGCAAAATCTTTAAGTCATATTCTGACTTAACAAAAGGAGCAGAAATAGGAATGGAAATCAATATTTAACTCAACACTCAAAGAGCCCATCACGGCTGCAGATGCAGTGGTTGTATTTCTCACATGTCTAAATGTAGATTTCCATCCTTCACTGCTTCCTTTCACATGTGCTCTAATGAGATGTATGATCTATATTACTAAATTAGCTATAGAGTTGCTATATCTACACATAGTTAACCTGGATATAAGGTTTTTAATTTTTAGTTCTTTGTTTAAATGTATTAATTTTATAATTGCTTGGTTTTAATTCCTTTTATTTTTTGGCCAGGAATTTCCCACAGGACCAATTTTGTCTCAGTACATTCACAGGAATTACCCTGCTGGTTTTCCCTTTTGTGAGTAACATGTTATGCATTCACTGGTGTTTGTTTAAAAGTTGAATACAAAGTGATGAAAGTGCTGTGCATTCCTAAAGGCCTGAGCTGTTTAGAGAGAGTTCACTATAGTGGAGAGTTGCTGGGGGAAAACTAGAGAGAGAGAGAGACAAAGAGAGAGAGAGAGGCACTTTTGACTAACACTAAAGCACTACCAAGGAGTCATTTTCTGTACTTACACATTTACCACTGCACTCGCTCACTGCAGAGCTTACTTCTTCTTCCCGCCTAATGACATATTTTCAGTTTTTTTCTTCTGTGCCTCATTGAACAAAAGACACACCTTTATGTTAGCAAGTGGTTGGAAGGGTGTGTATGTATGCATTCATGTGTGTGTGTGTGTGTGTGTGTGTGTAAGACCCCACCCATCTGACACAAACAGCATGGCTGATGATGTGGAAAGCCACAGGTGGAAAACACTACGTGCTAAGATTAAATTACACTGTCTACATCCACTGTTAATTACTTTCTCTTTCTGTGGGAAACCTGCATAATTTGCATTTTTTTCTGTTACTTAGTGAAAGACAGAGGAGAAACAGAGAAAAGGACAGACAGACAGACAGACAGATAGTTGGATGGAATAGGTTCTACCTCTGTCATGGCATCATCGATCTGTTTCAGCTCCTCATAGTGATCACGAGAGTCTCTCAAAGGTTGAACCATGATCTCCTCAATCTGAGGGAAAAGCTGATGGGCATCACCGAATAAAACAATGATGCCCCGCGAGGCATTGTGGGTATTAGAGTCTTTGTTATTATTACAACACAACACAAGTTCAAGATGCTGACTAGAATTTCAAGTGGGCTGATTCCTGTCGTGATTTTATAGTCAGTTTAACTTTTTGTACAAATAATAATAAAGAGGCTAATATCTGGGTTTTTTGTACCCTTAGCGTTTTGCAAACTACATAAAACCACAGTCAATTAATTTCCTTGCCAAATTTTGTGTCATTCTGACCAGGAATTTTTTAACATCCAAAGAGGTGGACAAAAATGTTTGGCAAAATTATTTAGCATGATCACACACATATCTGTACAAAGACTATCAGTATAGCGAGCTGTGCCTAGACTTTGAGCTTTTATTATAGCGTCCCTTATGGGCCAATTAGTAAGATCCTTTACAGCCAGATAACATCATGGAGATTTCTGTGCCATGATGTGCCAAATTAGAAAAAACAAAGTTAACAATTTCTGACAGAATTTCTGGACTGAATACAGAACAAGCTGGCTTGTAATAACATTGTGAATCACTACAGACACTAATAAGATCAAGAATCAATCAAAGTGATGTGTATGAAAGACACACACTCAGACACAGGCCTACCTTCATGACAGTCTCAAACATTGGGATGAGAACAAACTTGATGAATCCAATCTGAGCTGTAGGTTTGGTCACCTTGTCTCTGTCCATGAAGGGAGCCACAGGGAGACCCTCCGACTTCTCCCTGTCACTCTGATCACCACAGAAGAACAAACAGTCAGTTCAAACCAGGGTGTGCTGCTCCTGCTGCATGTTATGATTGTAGATGGATGAGAGGAAATCATGAAAAACTGCACTTATTGAGGATATTGTTTGTTTTCAGTTGGGTGGAGCAAAGTAAATGTTTTGTCTGAGGTCACCTGCATGAAGTACTCCTCCAACAGGCAATCCACCCAGGGCTCAGCTACCTCAGTGGGCCTCACCTCATTTGATATGTCACAGCACTTGATCAAAACCATCTTCAGCTGAAAACACACACATGTATACATAAATACACGCACACACGCAAGCATGCACATATGTACACATGCACACACATACTCCCACTCACACACACACACACATACACACACACACCATACAGAGGATAAAGAAGCCTTTTCACTATACATTACATCAACGCACACAGCCATGTCTCACAGCATTCATGACTGTGACCACTTATCCAGTTACACTAATACAATCCCTATGGCTTGTACTGATTACAACAGACTCGGCAGATAAAAGCCCGCTTGTTTTGAGGTCACATCTTGATCTGCAATAAACAGCTGATCTGTGTCAGGTGGAAATGCAACGTGATGTTGTAAGCAATAATATTTACTTACACATGTGACATGCTCTTCATTGGTGAAGTCAAAGTTGTCCACTTTCTGTTTGAAGGAGTCTAGTATTTCTCCGTGCCTGGCCATATCAGTGGCCAGGATCAGGGTGATAATTGCCTGAAGACATGAGAACAAACTCAAAGTCTTGTGGATTGCATGGACGTTGTCATGGAAATCAAGTCAAAACATCCACATTAATCTACTGATCACAAGACTTTACATTAAGATAAAATAAACATTGCATTTGATGTAGAAATCGTAGATTTCATTCTGCTTTTGCTGAGCTGTTTAACTATTCATTTAGGGCTGCTGTAGTTTCTACCTGTCTGATCTGTTTGAATGCCTCAGGATCCACATTTGCAAAGATGTTGCACTCAGGCAGAGACAGGATCTGGAAGGCCACGGCACAATGATGGTTCTCCAGCGGTGAGATGTCGTTGTAGCGAACTGCCAGCTCTGTACGGGCGTTGATTTGGTACCTGAGGGATGTATGGATGGATTGATGGATGGATAGATAGAAATATCAGTGGGTAAAATTTAATCACTCACACAACTGAAGCATCTCTATTAAAGGAGCACTATGCAAAATTGCAGAGGGTTGATTGAAATGAGAAGCAACTGACCAAAACATTAAATTAAGTGTGTAATCTATCAGTGAGCTGGTCCAACAAACAAGAACCATGTAGACTGAGCCATCAAATATGTGATTAGTTTGTTTGTTGTCAGTTCAGTCTAATGGCTCCTCACTTTAATCGACCCTCAGCAATTTTGCATAGTGCATCTTTAACAGCATACTGTCATAACTGTTAATAAAATCTGAAGAGGTGACTGGGTAAAACATTAATCAAAAACAACATACGTAATCTGAGTCAGCATGTTTTCATACCTGACCTGCCCTCATGCTGAACTGGTTGCACAGATCAGTGACATCAGTGCTGTGCAGGGATTTCAAAACATGCCGTGGTGAATGTGCATCAGCGGTGCTCTGTCTATCAACACCTCGAAAGACCTCGTCACTGCTGCACTGCTCTAATGAATTGTATGATGTATATTGCTAAATTATATAAACTATATGAACACATAGCCTGGATATATTCCTGTTCAGCTTGGCTTTTTCATAGTGACTCTTTAATTTTTAGGTTTATCTATTTTTTCACATTTTATTATTCTTTTATTTTTAATTACTTATTCCTTAATTTATTTATTTATAATACATTTTATTATAACTATTTAATTTTTCGGTTGTTTATCTATTTACTCATTTGAAGGTTTGCTCCTTTAATTGACCATGTTCAGCTCTTACAATGTTGTTCCTGTGCTATACGACTATGACCTGACAAGTAAAGAGGTTTATGTTTCACTGTATTGTGTTTGACTGTAAAGCACATTGCATTGCATTTGATTGTATGAAATGTGTTATGTAAATAAAGTTTAGCTCTGTATAGATACACTATATCCGCGTTGGAAAGGTAACAAGGACAGAGTGCAGAACAAAACGGGGACAAGTTGAAGGAGTTTCTTCAGGCTATACTGACTTCGTGCTCAGACTCATGAAAGTTTGAGCCTTACGTGTTGTTGTAGCCGGGATGGTCCAGGTCATGACACACTGCAGCTGTCATTAGAATGCCCATATCTGTGAGAGTCAGCTTCTCCTGCAGGAAAGACATGCATAGGAAGGGTGTCAGCCCAAAATACCGTATATCAATTAAGAAAAAGTTGTGCTACTTGAAATCCATTAGTCAAAATTAGAAAAGAAAAAAAAAAAAGATTCTAGCCTTAGAAATGCAACTCACTCATATGAAAAGGTGTTGAAGTGCTACAGAATAATGGTCTTTATTTAATGGTGGTGCATCACTTTTTTCTACTTATCACACCCATCTCACCTGTAGGTTGCAAAGGTGGATCATGCCGTACATCATCTGACTAACACAGAAGCAGTGACGGAAGTTGTGGAACGGGTTGCTACGATAGTTCTCCTGAATGCCCAGCTACAAGACAGAAAGGGATCAGTCACAAACATTTACTTATTATGCAGAGTGTGGATTCTCAGACTAGAAATATTCCAGACAATGCACTATGCAAAATTCAGGTTAGTAAGGACATAAGGACCGCTAAGTCACAACTGACACAAAACATGGAATAAGCGCGTAATTTATCAGTGAGTCAGGCTGACGAGGAAAATGACTTGACCATCAAATGTGGTTCTTTTTCCACATTTTTTGTGTCACTGGATCTTAAAATTTCTAAAACTTTGATGCAGTTTTACAATCTAATCTAATCTAATCTGCACTTTGAACAATATTGATATTCTTCTAACCAGTACCTCTGTCCTAATCAGCAGCTCCCTATCAAAAGAAGCCTTTTAGCTAAAATCTTGATCTAAATCTGGCCAATCTGTATGCGTAATGCTGGAAATATTCATGCACTATGTACAAACATTACACTCTAACATTACCAGCCAGCGTTTGAGAGTGATGGGGTTCATGTTGAATTCCTTCACCAGTCCCAAGTCGTGGTACATGTACTCCAGACAGCTCAGCATCTGCAACCACAAAAGAAGAGAAAGATAATTAAATTCAAATGTGCAGAAATCAAACAGTAGACGCAGCAGCAGCAGAAGTACAGGAAATTTACATTTACATATAAATGTTTAGCTTGATGAAATTGCTGTCATATGAGGAACTACAGAGAGATCAGATATCGGATAACTCTGAATAGGAAATGACTGATGTGGTGGTAAGAGCAACAAACCTCATTGTGTTCCCAGTGCCAGACATCAAATGTTGGTTTCTTCAGCGCCTCAATGGTCTCCTGAGACAATGTGTACTGTATGTACCAAACAAATACATCAAGATAATGTCAAAATAAATTGTATATATGCAGGATTTGGCTCCAGGTAACAGTAATGAAAGGACCCATAATCCCAGTAGACATACCTTTGGATAACTGGGGACGTCTCGTCTAGGAGTGAGCTTTTTCCCATCGTCTGAGAAGTTGTATTTGCATGGACAGTTTACTCTGACATTGGAGAAGAAAAAAAAAATCATTTTGTTTGATTTTAGATATGATTTGAAATGTGGGTTTTATTGCATGTGGCTAGAGTTTAGTCTCATTGTGGCTGACTTGATCATCATCTCACCTGCCACCACCTCTTGAGGTCATCTCATCTCGAAGTTTCTTCAGGTCGTTTTTACATTTCTCGATCTCCACCACCTTTAAGCCCTCCACTGAAACAACATGACAAAAAATCTTTAATGGACTATAGATGCACATCAACTTAACAACAATAGAGAAAGCAAAAATGAATCAGTTTCACTTAAATTTAGGAAGGTGCCTCCATTTAAATTGCTTCATTTTTTACTGGCACCTCTGAACGGGTTGTTTTGCAGTTTCCTTTCAGAAGAACAATATAAAAATGCCACCTACATTCAACTCTTTTCTCCAGCATGGCTAGCCTGTTGGTGACCTCAGTCTTCAGCTCATTGATGCGAAAGGCTCTGTAAGACGACAGCAACTGACATTTGGCCCTTTTTCCCTTTTTTTTGTTCACTGGCTATATGGACAGATCAAAACTGGAGTCGACACGGTTGAACAGCCTGTGGTCTGATTGACCCTTGAACCTTTTTCTATGGGTTCTTTGTGTGCAAATGTGTGTTTAGAAAATAGGGAATAATATCTCCAAACTTGCCTGAAAGGCACTGGTGTCAGTAAGGTATGTGTGAGGGTGGGGAAGGCCATGCTTCAGCCGTAACATAACATAAACAACTTAGCCATTACCTGCTGAACTGCTCGGCCACCTGAGACAACACGTTCTGAAACATGTCCTCCTTCTCTGCAGAGGTAAACACACTTGTCATAAATCAGTGTGACCAGAAATTACATAGTGAAGAGCTTTGTATTTTTAATTTAATGACAGTTACTTTCTCTGCATATATTCATGCAGTAAACTAGTCACTGAATTAAGGTCTTGTTGACACTTTACCTCCAAGTTGACCAGTAGACAGAGGGACAACTTTGTACAAGGAGCTGTGAGGAAATCAGATGTGCAGTCAGTGTTTGCACATACAGACACTGTACTGACACTTTGTGTCATTTTTCAAAAATTAACAATGAAATTTTTTCCAATACTTGTGAAAACTGTTTCACAATGCTAAGAAAACACAATATATTCACAAACAGTGCAAATATTTTTGAAAATTGTGAAAGAAGGATTGCACAAATAACTCAAAATAGTTAGATATACAGTATATATACATACAGAAGATATACAGAATATATAATATGCTACATATAATAAATACAGTAATGCTACTGTGTTACTTTGGAGAGTTGGTTGGCATGGTGGGATCTATAGAGACCAAGGCACCTTCTGGGTCCACCATCATGATGGCCGTGTTTCTGTGGTGAGAGGAGGAGAAGGAAAAGCAGGAGTCAGAAAAGATTAAGAGAGCCGTGTGAGGAGAGTGAAAGATGAGGGAAAAGAGCTTACTGGCCATTTTATTAATGGGAAACAAGAAAGATAAAAAACACATCAAAGATATTAAGAACATTTTGTCTATTTAAATATTTGTCGTTGTTTGACTGAATGTGAGTAGCCAGGATAATGTGCCACCCTGATCATTGCATTATCATAATTTGCATCCAAGTGGTACTTATTATGTCTGTGCCTTTCTATCTGCCATAGATTTTTATGCATGCATAACTACCTTGCAGCCTTTTATGATATTTGTTGCTGTCTCTGTATTGTATTGTCTATGTAAAAATTAATAAGTGAGTTAATGACGGAATAAATAAATTGGTAAACATATCAAGATAGGGAGGGAAAAGGTGGGAGCGACACATTCTGTACCTGGGAATGTTGGATGAGGAACAGAGAAGCTCCTTGATATCACATGGGCTGCAGTGCCTGCTGAACACCACCTGAAAGGGACACACAGTTGATTTACTGGTTATCTAATCCAATCAATTCAGACACAAGCTAATTGGTTCTCCTTTCAGTCACACATGTTGAGAGAGGGGTGTCTGTATTGTGTTGTAAACAGATTATTATGTACAATAACAAACAGTAATGCAATTCATGTCATCAGGATAGCACATGCACATATGAAAGAGCCTGTGCTGTGCACCCACTCGGCCTTCAAATGCAATACAGAGTAATCTGTGTCTGTATGGGCTTCAAAGGCACACCTGCACACAAACAGCTGCTGTGGTTTTGATGTAAGGCCTCTGTGTGTGACAGGGTAGCGGGCTGGTTATCGAATTTCATGTATTTGAATTAAGACACAACCAACTCACATGGGAATGTATGTGAAGTAAGGGTCAGTTCGGATTGCGACTGAATGAGGTCAAGTCAGCACACACAGAGAGAGCAATGAAGGAGCGACATGAAAGAAAGAGGCGGCTGGAATGCAACAGCTCATAACAATATTATCCACGCTCCAACTGCCACAACCAAACACACGCATGCAAATCAGTACAGTACACAAGACAGTATGCACAGTGCACATAAACTGTATGCATTCTCTGCAGTGGTGAGAAGTGGGCTGATATGCCTCGTGCATCTAACAAAAACTGAGATTGTACATCTTGAGGCTAGCAGGTGTAGCAGACAAACATTCAGCCTCAGCTCTTGTGCGCAGGGCTCTTGAGCAGACATATGTCATCCCCAGCTCTCTACTTGAGGCACTCTACATCATCAGATCAGCAAAGTGTTTAGTGTGTCAATACTTTAGTGTGTTTGGAGCGCTGAAACATGAAACCAGAAGCTTGAGGCCCTCTGTGTCCATTTGCCATTGTAATGATTGCTGTGCTGCTACTGTTATACTGCTATAATTAAAAGAAACCAGTCGATGTAAAATGTGTTACTTTCTCCTCCATGTCTTTTTCTTTTTTATGTGCCACTGTGTAATGCCTCATGTGCTGCTTTTGGAAACTTTTACATGGAGATATGAATCGATCTAAATCCCCATTTTGACCCCTATACCCATAGTTGTAGGAAAACAATGTCAGTATGTGTAACCTGTTAACAACAGGTGTTTGGCTCTGTCAAGGACATCTGCAAGGCACACTACACCACATCATGGTCTATTTTTAGCTCCACTTCAGGTGAGGTTAGTCCACTGGGAATGCCCGAATTCTGTATCAAGGAGGTGAATTAAAATAGTTGATTTAATTAATTGCCATAGCTAAGGTTGCTAAGGTTGCATTCAAAGTTGAACCTATTATGAAATTGATTTCTGATTGATTCATTACCTGCTTTAAATTGTGATACCAATCATTAGATTACCCCAACTATGCATTGTTTTGATGAATGTAAAATTAAATTTAACGGTCCATAACTGTGGTCAAACGTGATTTAAACTCTTGCAAAATTGTAATTGTGTTCAAAATCTCAGACATTGAGATTAAGATTAATCCAGCAAGTTCATCCATGTTTATTACAGTTACAGACTACAGTTGCCTTTGTTGTAGTCACATTACTGGAATCCTGTTACATGTAATTCACAACACCCCAAAACTATCTATATTGTACTTTTCAGTAACAAGGACAGAAACATGTAAGATTTGATTGTTACCATTTGATTTACATCTCTATGAAACTGTTTAAATTATGTCGAATGAGCCCATCTCACAATCAAAGCAATGAGCTTGTGATAGAAACAGATGACCAAAATTTAAATCACAGTATACTACTGATGGAACTGGGGAGAGTAAACTGAATACTGTCCAGAAATACAATATGGATAGATACAATAATTAAAAATGTCCTCCTGGTGTTAGACCCACCTTCTGAACCTTCCCATCCACGTCCAGGTAAATGGATTTGGGGTCATAGGAGGAGGAGCTGGAGCCCATGTTCACCTCCCTCTCCTCTCTTACACACCCAGAGGGACTTTGGCTTGGAGCCCGGACTGACAAACCTGAAGAGCCGACAACCAGGGTCTTATCCTTAAGACGCACTTGGTGAGCAAACAAGTGGAGAAAAGCCAGCTATTAAAAAACATTTATGTAAATGAAATTCAGTGTAAGCTAATGCCCTATGAAAAGCATAAATGAAGACAAGTCATCAAAAGAAAATATTCAAGGCAAAAAATGAGAATTAAGTTATCAGTAAGTTATCAGTAACTGGTAAGCACACTCAGTTTGGTGTCATTGAAAACTGCCGAAAGTCTGAATGACATAATCTTTGTCTTTTGCCACTGTAGAGAATAAAAAATAAAAAATAAAAAATAAATAAATCCACATTTTTTTCATCATATTTCAAAGATGATTGTACAATCTGTTACTTAGGAGCACATTAGACTTATAAGCACATTATACTTATAAACCACATAATTACAGAGCTATTACTTTCCATAAATCAAAATTGCTCCATTAGTATGCCAGTTTCTATAATGTAGCACGTCACTGTCAACTAGCAATTAAGTTACAATTAAGAAAAACATATACATGCTGTCACACTAAAGATTTGAAATACAAAGTCAACAAAAGCAACAATAAAGAAAACAAAACAAAGAAACAAAAATGGATATACTCACAATGTCAGCAGTGCTGTTTGTCCTGTGGAGACTGACAGTACGGTCCCAAGTGCTGAGGCTGCAGCTGACTCACATACAGACACATACAGACACAAGCAACACACGTGCAAAGGGGCAGAGAAAGTGTGTATGAGCCACAGAGAAGATGGGGAAGGGTATGTGTGAGCGAAATGGGTGAGCCTGAGGGGTATGAAGTACTCTGAATATAATTGGCACTCTCATTGGTTGCCAGGGGACTGTTACTACGGTGAAAAAAGACGACCCTAATGCTGTAAGTGGCACATAGCTTATAACTGCACTGGTTGCAGACCTCTTATCTGCATAGTCTGATTCACTGCATCACACAGGGAAAACACAGACCCCCTTCAGGTAAATGCATTATGTGACGATCAAATGGTGAACATAAATTTTGTCCTGCATAGCTATCTGATGGAAACCTGACCAGAGGATACTATTATTACTGTGTCATGTTGTTGATGATGTTAAAGGAGGTCACAGATACACATACAAAGCAGTAAGTACTTCTAAATTGAAAGATATGCAGTGCACACAAACAAAACTGATTAGAGCAAGCAGATCTACATGGAAAATTATATCTAATCTGCATCCATTTTTATTGAAGGGAGCTTCTGTGCTGCTTATTTTTCACTGCACGTGCATTTATATGTGAACGCATATGAGCAGAAACATGCATTTGTGTACATTTATGTTTGTGTGTGCATCTGTATATGTGCGCATGTGTGTGTGAGTGTGTCCGTGTGTATGTGTGTGTGTTTCACCGCCCCCGGTCCACTCATCCACTCTTTGTTGACAACAGGTTTGACAGATGGTTTGGTCAGACAAGTTCATCGGAGCACTTCAAGGGATTTCAGAGTGGCAGCCTGTTGACAGCGCATTTCAATTTTAGCAAAAATCTACAATTGATCACATGGGCAAAAATATAAATAAATAAATATGTCTTTCACTGAAGCTTGGGCATATTTAGCACATTTTCCAGTATACTGGAATGACATGCTTCTAAACAGTCTTGTTATATTTTGTCTATCAAGACCAAAGCTGGTTTTCTGTTGTGGAAATGGTCCTGGCCTTGGCTGAAATACATTTACCTCTGTGGTAAGGTAAGGTAAGGTAAGGTAAGGAAGGAAGGTAAAACTTTATTGATCCCCCGAAGGAGAAATTCAGGTTCTGGTACCACTATGGATTCATATTAATAAAATGTGCATGCACACGTACACTTTCTAATAATGCAGTCACACTCCTTACAAGCACATTCACATCAACAGAATAGTGTGAACAAGGACGTCAGTGAGAAGCCTCCACCAGGCAGGAGGAGGAGGTAATTAATTAGCAACAGAGAGCATCCTACATCATCTCTATTCAGCAGACAGGATACTGACTACACACACAAACAGAAATAGAGACTCAGACTCACCCACACACAGTAATGCACACGCACACACATTAGCACACGTGTGCACACAGATGTAATCCCACTCCCTGGAGTCTAATTACTGCCCGGGCTCTCAGGCTCCTCTGCCTGGATGGGAGGTGCAACAGGATGGGCCAGACTCTCTGACTAATGCAAGAAATGTGAGATCAAAATACATCAAAGATATTTTACAAAATATCCTTGCTTAAAAAAAAAAAAAAAGGTCCACTTCCCTTATTTGAGGGGAATTAATTCTGTGCCTCTGTCATACGTGATTATGCACGTGTTTGTGCGCTTGCTTGCATGTGCGGATGTGTGTGCACGACAGTGTATGTGTATTCATGAGTCTGTATGCCAAGGCCTGAATGATCTTTCAAATAGAACAAAGACTAAAAAGCCGAGACCAAAACAGGCTGGTCTGATTGCTTATGTAACTGCAGGGCACAATCATGATCATCACACCTTCAGTAATGGAAGATAGATTTCAGGATAAAAGCAATAAATAAAATCAAGCAGATTTTCATGATAAAAGACGTCCAGCTGGGCATCTGAAAGGGCCACATTGTCCTGATAATAATGATGGACCTGGGCACTGCATGTGTGTATGTGTGTGTGTGTGTGTGTGTGTACCTTCTTAACATGTAGCACGAGACTGAAGACTTAAGTCAGAACATCCTTTAATCTTTCCCCTTTATTCTGCGCTCTTTGTCAATGTCTTGCATTCAAATGAAAGAGCATCTATTCTGCTTGTGGATTTATAAAGAAAGATCATGTATACCACTGTGGATAACTAGATCAAATCAATCACAAAGGAAGTCATTGGCATGGGTACACAGGCCATACAAATCGATTTGTTTGTTTCAAGTAAAAATAGATCTTTTGCCCAAAGGTCTTTTTTTTTTTTTTTTTTTTTAAACTGAATGACTCTTGAGTCACTCATCTATAATAACATAAATATTACATTATGTGTCAGTGATTGGAGACTACTTGATTTTATGGTCTGCATTAAATATTTAGATTGATTGTGAATATTAACTCTTTGACTACAAATTATTGGCTCTAATCTCCCTCTTGGAGTTGATTAGTGCATCTACTTTAGCATTACTTCAAGTTTAATTGTAGGTCAGTGATGTGACTTTTACAAGCTCAAGGGCAGCTACTCACTGACTATCCACTCCCAAACAATTCAAGAGCAAGAGGCACTTTGTCATCAGTCAACATGCTGCTCACGGCTGCCTCCACCAGCCATGTCTTTGTGTAAAGCAAAAAGGTTATAACTTACAAGTCTGAACACAGTGTGGAGCTCAAAAATGTTTTTTTTATTTGTCTAGAAGCAAAAACTTTTTGGATTAAAAAAATATTTGTGAGGTAAAATAAACTTTAATATTTTTTTCTGTTGAGCTCTTTGTGAGGTATAGTGCCCCAAAATATTTAATGCAACATGTGGGCGACATCTAATGGACTAGTGAAGAACTGCAAAGGTGGAAAGTAATTAAGGACATTCACAAGGGTAAAATAAGCCTCCTGCTCATGCTCCTGTAATGATAAATCAGAACAAAAATTGTGAAATTATAATAATAATGGTAATTGTTATTACTGCAGAATGAATAGCATTTGTGTAAGATGTGTGTATGTGTGTGAAGGTGAATAGCACAAAAGTAATGAAATACTTTTTTCATTTTTTGTTTATTATTTGATTTTGAGGTTATACAATGAATAGAAATACACCTTTTGGACTGAATTATTACTAAAAACAAACAAACAAACAAACAAAACAAACAAACAAACAAAAAAGGTACCCCTCTATATCCCCAAACATTCATTTCATTTACATATGTACAACCACTTATCATATGAAAAGTTCCCAGTAAAACTCTTCAGTAAGCAAAATATATAATACAGGACTGGGAATCGTATGATATATAATGCTGGTGGAAAGGAAATAGACATTATTTTTACACCAGGAGACAATAGAGGTATTTCCATAAGCATGGATATGGAGAAATAAATGATGAGAGATGATATGTATGAAGACAAGTAGTTAGTTGAGAGTGGGCTATTGACAGTCTCTTGGATAGCCAGATGAAATGTCTTCTACCTTAGTGTATCAAATCCATAATCCTCATGCCAGAATGTAACACAAGACCAACATACTCTAAACATGTACACCTTGAAACTGAGAAACATGAGGTGTGGTCACTGCTGGGTCGGGGAGTGAGTCCGGTCGCTGGTGCTTGGGCTCTCAGGTGGGTCCACAGGCAGATGGCTGGGTGGGATGCCTGCTGGGGGGCGGACCTTTCTGATTGGGCTAAAACCATGTGGAGACGACCCAGGGGAATGGACAGGGGAGTGGACTGGAGAGTGGACTGGGGAGTGGACAGGGTGCAGGAGAGGACCTGCAGGTCTTTGTGGGAGTGGGTGCGCCAGGGGAGGGGGCACAGGGCTGCGGGCGTACCTGCGGGGCGCAGACCAGATGGGTCTATCCATTGTGTTGGAGAAGTGGGGGCGGGACGGGATGTAGGTAGATGGGCTGCTCATTTCTGATTGGCTGACAGCATTACCTGAACATTCTTCCAAACGCTCTAGAGTTTCCTGGAACAAGAAGTTGGTCTGCATATCAAAATCAATCAGCTGAGACAAAAAAAAAATATAAATTCAATCTAGATGAAGCCAAAACCTTTCCAAAAAATTAACAAGGCTTTCATGTCTGAGAAACTAGACAATATACTGTAGGTCTTATAGACCTATAGATTCACTTACATCTTCATTGAGAACATAGAGAGGCATGGGACTCCTTCGACCAAGTGTGGTTGGTTTCGGTACAACATCAACTGCAAATTAAGATATTTGATTTAGCTCTCATACAGGCTGATATTAAAACCAGACAAGTTTATAATATGTAAAATGATTGTTAGATTGAATAACAGCAAAAATTGCAATGATGCTGTACAAATACAGTATATACAATTTATGAAGGACAAAACACCTCTTCTGTTTCTTACCATCATGGCCATTTTCACTCTGCTCCATATAGACTGGAGCTCTTTGGGGGATGGGCCGATGCTTTTTTCTGCAGCAGAAAAAAACAGCCACCATTAAAAAAACACCCGGATGGTGCACCTAAATGCTGGCTAACACAAACTGCACAGGTCACTGTGTCCATTAGATCTCTATTGACTTCAACTAAAGTGGTTAGTGGTGTAGTGATGCAGCTGAGCTTGTTGAGATTCTGGCCACATCACGCTCAGGTCCATGTGCAATATCAAGGCCAGAGAGTGAGAGAGAGAAAGAGAGAGTGAGAGAGAGAGGGAGAGAGAGAGAGAGAGAGAAGAGGGGGAATTAGTACAAAGAGAGTAGCTCTTACTTGGAGGGTTTCCAACAGGCACACACTGTCACCAGGGTGATTAGGAGGAATATGCCCCCAGTGGACAGGATGATGTACAGCGAGCTTCGTCCTAGGCCAGAGGGACACAGAGGAGAGAGGTAGAAAGAAAGAAAGAAAGATAGAAAGAACGAAAGAAAAAGAAACACGGATGGAGAGGTTTATGTCATGAAGAGCAGGGCTTAGCAGTTACTTTCTCCCACACTTGATAAAACCCTGGGGGAACGTTGGCCCTTGTAACTTTACACATGTATTTTACCTCTGCTTCGCTGTAGCAAAAACCGACCTTCACCTCCACCATATTGAAAATAATACTTTTTTCAACCCCTCCTATTTCTGTATTCTCTTCGACAAGAGTGAGTGGAAAAGTAGATAAAGTTTTGGCTTGAAGGCAAGAAATGTGTTGTTTTGGGGAAGCCTCTATGTGCAGGCCAAGAACTTTAAATGAAACATGGCCAGGATCTGCAGCATTCTGAACACACACAAAAAAAATAGTTTTTCTGTGCTGCTTGCCAAGTTTGTTGAATGTGTTGGCGTGAACGAGGTGCCGTGAAGTAGCACATTAGGGTAGTCACTTGGAGAGTTTTTTTGCTGTGCTGTTACGCATGCAGAGGGAATACGGAGTGGTTTGAGGATCAGGACTGTTGATCTTTTTTTTTTGATGCAGCACTTCACAGCACAGCAATAATGAAGCCAGGATTACTGAGCTCCACTGGGGCACAGCCTCCACCCCACCTGCTTTCTTTTTCTTCTGCCTCCTCGTAAATAACTGTCTTTTCACTGGATTAGACTGTGCGCTTGTCTCCGTCTCCCTCTCTCGCGCTCCCGTTGCATGACATGTGCCTCTATAGAGATGCCCAGTAATAACCCCTCGGAGCTAACTCACTCTAGGGGCTCACAGCCTGGATTTGCACTTGTTGTAAACAACGTTGTTGGAAAGGCAGGCATACTTCTGTCGGAATTCATTTGAGAGGATAATTGCTTTGGCCTCCTGCTGGGAATGAGTTCAAATGTACACGGTTTTCTTCATCAGATGGCGCCTTCTCTACACAATTTGGTTATAGATTCAGAAACACACCTGATTTTACAGCACCGTCTACTACACATGCTCTTCATCCCATATGTGAGAGATCCTACTAATTTTACAGCGCCACCTACTGTAGACAGTGAGCTTGACGGGCATGCTCTTCATGCTGCTGATGGGGTTCTCCACTGTGCAGGCGTAGATGTCGTCATCTGACATCAACACCCGCAAGATGGTCAGCACCTTTTGGTCATGTGACAGCAGCAAACGAGAGTCATTGGTCAGCGCCTTGCCTCCCTTCAGCCAACCGTAGACGGGTTTGGTGCCGTTGTCGTGGGAACAGTGGAGGTTAAAGTACTCGCTGTACTCCAGGACAGACGAGGCCATCATCTGGACGTAAGGTTTGGACACAGGAACTGGGAAGGACAGGAAAAACACATGATCAATACAGAAACTTCAAGAGGGTTTATGATTGAAATGAAAAGGTTTGCAGAATTTCAGGAGGAGTTGAGGGGGAGGTTGACCTCGGTCTGATTGTACACAAACAACTGAAGTGTGGAGTCCTAAAACCTTGAATGTCTTGAGAACGCGTTTTTGAAAAGAGCACCACCAACACACTCTGAATCACTCTGTATCATAATTATTTCATTTAACTTTCAGTTTTGTGTATCTACAACAAATCTGTAAAAAATTATATATAAATGATGGTGATATATATACCTTGTGCAATAAAGAACATTTATTTTTAACTTGCACAGGCACATAACACCTCTTTGGAAGCGTGCTCAGTTTGGAAGTAGCCTTAGCACCTCCATCTTCCCACAATCTTATGTTCTCTTAAAAAGAACATATAATTTCCACACCTCTGTTATATAAACAATGCATAATCTGACAGAGTGCAAGTAATATCTAAAATTATGTTTATGATCAAGCTACTCTCTAATTAAAACACATTTTTTTTTATCATTAACATTAACAAAGTTGGCATTAGGCATGGACAACATTAGCCACATACATAGCATTAAACATTAGCAACATACACAATCCCATGTTCCTTCAACATAAAAATACTCCCATAATGTCCATGTCCTCTGGTATATTAACAAAAATGCACAATCTGATCATGCATGTTCAGTAAATAATGTCTGAAATGATGTTTGAAAATGGTGTATGAAAAAATACATATATATACTGAGGAAATAGGAGCATAGGGGGACATAGATGCTTTCCCCCTTGGTGCCACTTTTTGTGATTCTGAATTTTGGGACAGCCCAGGCCTTTGAATAGACAATAACTCTGCATACCGTCCACAGTGAGCTCGATGTAGTGCTCTCCGGTGAAGGTATCATCAGTGATGGAGATCTCCACCTCGTATGCCCCCTCGTCTGACAGCTGCAGGTTGTGGAGCAGCAGCGACCCATTCTCGAACACCAGGATACGGTTGCGGTACTCCGGCCTCAGGTTCCCTATGATGCTGATTCCTATAGACTGAACCACGGTGATGGGCTTCTCCTTGTCCCGCTTCAGCTGCCACTTGATCACAGGCTGGTCGGAGCTGCTGCTGGAGTAGCTGACTGACAGGAGGGCCTCTTTGCCCACCGTGCCCCTCACCAGCTGGGTTTGACTGGTCACGTTCACCCCTGACACGTCACCTGGAAAAAAGGCAGAAAGACTGTCAGGTTGTGATTTTAAATGAGGACCATATAAGAGAAGAATAAACCAATCAAAAGGTTATATGGAGTCAACCAAGGGAAAATTCAAATATAATGGAACCATAAAGTGTCATAATAAAAATGACTATTTCTACTGCTATTAATACTACTACTACTATAGCTACCACTACTGCTATTACAACTATTTTGCTACTATTACTACTACTAGTAGTACTACAAAATAAATGAAAGAATTGGACAGCAATTGGGTATAAAATAGTTGTGCAATTCTGTAGTGTGACTTATTGTAATCTGGACACTGTGTTTATAAAATGTATTGTGTTAGTACTGATGACAGCAACAGAAACTTACAAAAAAGGAACCATGTGAGTTTTGTAAAATAAATTTCTCAAATCTTGAAAGAGAGCCAAGGCTCCGAAGGCGATAAATCCTGAACCTTCTTCAGTTACGGTCAATGAGAGACTAAATTTGCTGACACTGTTGCCCAGGATGATTTTATGGACATATACTGTAGGATGGGAGTCTTGTTGAGTGTCTTTAAACCCACACTTACAGTGAATCTCAGTTGTTTTGTGTGCAAGAGCCCAAACATTTTAATTATTTACAAAATCAGACGGTAAATTTCAATAGACCAGTGTTTTTTACCCTCAGTGGAGCAGCTCAAGGTTTTGTCTTCTGACAGCATCACAAAGAGCTTTCATTCTTTGTTTTCTTACATTTATGCTCACAAACAATGCATTAACTGAAAATGTCTGCTATTTCTGCCTTGCAGACAATGAATATAAATTGAGAGCGCCTTCATGCTGCACAGCTTATTCTATACATGCAAACAACCTCATGCCAACACACCACCACTATTCATTGTTCAGCCAAGGCTGTGGTGTCTAGTCACATGTCTTGATACACGCTTGAAATTCTCCCCCACACGACAGCTTCATGACCCCTCATAGAGAACAAGTAATATACTAATTTTGATTTGTGTTCTGCCAATTATCCTACACCTCCCACAGGGATATAGGGAAAAGGTATTACAGTGTTCGCCACATTTTATCCTTTATGGAAGAGCTCTGTCTTGGTAACCAACACAGCCAAGCTATTATGTTCACAGTGGAGGTTCCTATAACTCAGCGTTGCTTGACACATGGAGGTCTAAACATTGGCTCGGGGCCTGTGATAGGCATCCTACCGTTAGGCCTCAAGGATGGAGAGAGCAACTTGGAAGAGAGAGAGAGAGAGAGAGAGAGAGGGAGAGAGACTCGGCACTGTTCACTATTCTCTGTAGTGAGGCGGTTAGCATGGCATCGCCTCATCGCCGTGGCAACCATTTGGTCCGCCTGACAGGGGTTGCCAGGACGATAAAACAAAGGGCATGATTGTTGGAACTGGTTTCCTCCCTTGAAAAGAGAGGGAGGGTGAGAGAGAGGGGTTAGTAAGAGAGAGAGAGAGAGAGGGAGACAGAGAGAGACTCTTTGTCATTGGTGAGGCAGGAGATAGACACAGGGTCCAGTGATTCTGCTAAAAGCAGCTTGCAACGTTGGCCTGCTCCAGGGTAAAGTGGGCCCTTGGTACGACTCAAATGAATAATCACTTTTTAAAACCAAAACTAATTTACTTACTGACCTCAAAACCTTGGAGTCAGTTTTGCCTAACATGAACTCACCTAAAACCTACCGCACGCAACAGCAAGTGGAACCACATTGTTATACAGAAATGTCCTGCCCCTGCCCTTTTCACCAACTCTTACCAAAACTTGTTGATATCACTACACTTAACCTGCACTTCCCCCTCTTATGTGCCCACAATAGTTGAGGCCGTTTCAGGCTCCTTTGAGACGAGGATGGGGGCTGAATCGAGCACCACCACCCAGGAATTATTCCATTCTGCAGCTTGCTCTGGGAGCACGAGGACAAGAAGGACTTTACATCCACAAAACCAGGATTAACTTTTATTTGGATGAACAAAATGTATGTTTTGTTCTGGTGCATGAGTGATGCAGAAGCTGGCTGCAATTCATGTAAACACAAAACTCCCCACAAATCTAAACGAAAATAATCCCAAATTACTTTTAAAGTAAAAAGAGATGAATTAAAAAGATAATTGCTGATGATGAGGCTTTCTGTTCAGCAGCTAATACAAAATAAATAAATAAATAAATAAATAAATAAAATCCACTTGTTCCACACCCTATCAGTCCAAGTCAGATTCTTTATCCTGTAATCTTTGGGTAATAAATGTTTGGTCTTACCTGTGAAGAAAAGGAGGGGGAGGAAGAGGCCGAAGAGCGTCACTCGTGAATGTCTGTCTGTCAAACTGTCGGCTGTAGAGGAGGTCTTCCTCTCCACCTTCATCTTGTGTCCCAGGCTGAGTCTTTCTCCCACCCAGTGAGCATGGTTTATCCACCCCGGACACGTCTCTATGGCTGAGCACTAAACACTCTCTCCACTGCCTGCCTGCTACACTGGCCTCTGCCTGGCTACACTGAGCCCCACTCTCCTCACAGCACCCCAGTCACAGCCAACAACAGCCAACTGTGTGTGTGTGTATGTGTGTGTGTCTGTGTGTGTTTGTACAAGACAGAGACATAGTGTAGATGAGCTCTTCTCTTCCACTCCACATTGCCCTGTAGGAAAAGAGCCCATGGAAGAGAAATGTGTGTTCATTTTGATTATAATTATTCATTTTAAAGCCGTTGTTGTTGTGGGACGCTTCATACAAATAAATCAGTCTGTTCTTTTTTGTTTTGTTTTGTTTTTTATTCTCTGACTAAGCCATAATAATGAATTCAATTGAATTGCTTCGCTGGAATTCCTGCAAGGATGAACTACTTGAACAAAAACTGTGGCTGTGAGAGGAATCCACTTAAAGAATTGAAATGACTGAACTTGGAAAACAACTAACTTCCCCCTTTTCTGGCCCACTCTCCCCTCTTCGTGCAAACCCCCTCTGTGGAGCCTCACAATAAACTCACAATTTATCACTTGGCAAACAGCCCTACAGCTGACATACTCACACACACATGCATGCATGCAAGCACGCACGCATACATGCACGCACGCACACACACACACACACACACACACACATACAAGGTGGCACAGGCTCTGCCTGGTATATGTAAATGTGTGACATATATTTGAATTTTGTTTTTGGCACTGGTTGTAAAACACATTTGCACAAAGATGGAATATCCTATCTTAACTTATCTCATCTTGTCTTATCTCCTCTTATCATCTCATCTTGTACACATAGATGCTGTACTGCCAGTTGCTAACAATATCTGTCTGTGAAGTACCTGGCAGGAGGAGAAACAAATGTGTGATTCCTGTTTCGTCCTCTTGGTGGTGCAGAGGGCACATCAAGCCACCGGGGGGATAATAGAGAAAGGTAAAAGATGCAGTGCCAAAATAGAAGCTGTCAACAACAGTGTTTGCCATGTTACGACATGGTAACTGTGCCATGCCTTACTGCACTTGTGCTGTTTCGTAATCTCTTTAAATATGCAATACGCATGGCAATAGGATTAGAAGGGGGATACAGTATGTGTTAATATGTCATGACTAATATCCAACTTACTTACAAGATGCATACCATGCTCATCAGCTATAATACTCTGTGTTTCAGAGATCAAGACATGTCAGCTTAAATGCACACAGCAGTGAATTGCATCATAAGTCAGTTCTCGCATGTATGGGAGAAGAAAGTCTATTATGTTGGACTACAAAGGGAAGTTTTATGCAAAGAGGGCTGTGCTTTGATAGGAAGCTCTAGGAATGTGGGAGCAGCTGCTGTCGTCCCTCAGCCTCAGCCTCTCTCCCAGGGTTCCAATATAATTCAGACTTCGCTGTAGTCGGCCATCAAAGCTGAACCTCTCCCCTTCGCCCCTGCCCCCTCACTGCCCTGGGTAAAAGCAGCACATCCCTCCCCTTCTCATCTTCTAACAGACTCTAAATCAAGGGGAGCACTTCCCAGTCAATAGAGGAAGAAAGAGAACGCAGAAAGAGACGGGGGGGCCTCTGTGTTTTTGAGTCAGTATGTGTGATGAGAGGAAACCTTTGTCAAGTTTAGTCCACAACAAGCTCCTGCTGATCTCATTCTGTGTGACTCAGACACACTTAGTGCAAGTTCACATGGATGGACTGCACCAGGATGTGATGCAATTGTGATCATAATAATATGATACTGAAATCACACCTTCTGAATTCCTGTGTCATTTTACACTGGCTAATTAATGGTAGCTTGTCAGGCATTGTTTATGCAGCCACAATAATCTGGAATACTTCTATTTTCACCCTCTCATATCTGCCAGGTTGTGTAACCTAGTTAGGATAAAAAGACACTATCTATCCACCAATGCTGTTGAGGCCACAGGCATGACCATTGGAGATCAAATAATTGCGCCCCCTGCTGTTTGAGCTGGCTCATATCCATCTCTAATTACCACCCAGGAGAGTACAGAGACCTTTTTCCCACTGACAAGCTGTCTTAGAAAGGGAGCAAACCAACCAAGCAGATCACTCAGATGATCACTACCTCCTAAAATAGTCCACATTCAACTTGACAAGTTGTAAAATGAGGCGACAGAGCTGCTGTACTTTGCCTTTCTATTGTAAGTATAAGGCTACCATCTGCTGTATAAACAGCAACTCGCTCACATGGGATTCACATGAGGATCTAATAAGACTCCGGCTAACACGATTTTCGGGCTCTTTTTTTTTGAAGACCTCTCTTTTTTTTCACTCACAGAATTCAATTTACAGCATCAAGTGGGTGTTGTGCTATGTTTGGAGGTGTGCAGGATATTGATTGTTCACCCACAGTCATTAAAGAGACAGGAGAGCGAGGCACCTCAGGGACTGAGTAGGAGAGAGAGAGAGAGAGAAGAAGTCTGTTTGAGATCCATAGAGGATGTTTATGGGACCGCGGTCCCATAAACATCATGAAGAATCATGTTGGTTCAAATGTCCCATCTTCGCCAGCTGGTGACACAAACAGGAACTTGTGCATGTGTGTGTGTGTGTGTGTGTGAGGGAATGAGTGACTATTTGCGTGGGATCTGTGTATGAAAGTATGGGTTGTGTTTTTGCTGTGTAAATGCATGTCTGCAGTTCAGGTTTGTGCAGCGTGCTGTTCTACGGCTCAGATGTGTGTGGGCGTGTTGAGTGGGAGAACCGGGAGACTGAAGATGCTCTAGCTTATTTCTTATAAACCAAACAAGACGGCCTTAGCAAATGAAGCACATGTTGCTTTTTTTTTTTTTTGCATGTAAAGAGAAGCTTCATGCAGTACATGTATGGATTGCAAAATATCATACACTAATCCCATATTTAGTGTGACTGTAAAAGATAATGCACCTGTTGATATGTAAAAACATTCTGTAGCAGAGACCATGGATACAGGCTCTGTAAACACATACAGTCAATTAATTGTATAGCAATGAGCCTCTGTGATGGTAATCGTTAAAGGTAAAAAGACTGACTTGCCTTATGCATCGAGAAGTTGAAGAAAAATATAAAAAATGCACAATGTTGTGCTAATGAGTTATACATGAGCCTACCCATGTTGTTAGTCAGCCACGTGGGAAACAAAACACCATTTGTCTCAGCTTCATGGAAACTTGCTTTATCCAATTAGTGGCTGCGCTTATGTTGCAGTGATATGTTATGCTGCATAAAAAACGATCAGCTTTGGCCGAGGGCTGTATATTTGTCATGTTGCCTCTACCGCTGATCTGTTTAATGAAGGAGTCATACATTTATATATTGTATATCATGTCATCACTGCTGGGTGAATTTCTGGCATGTCAAAAATGTCAGCAGAAATGAAAAAAACAGTCTTTGCTTTACATTCTCTGCAAGGTTTTGCAAAAGTTTCATAAGCCCAAGAGGCTGGAGAATTTTCTCAGCCCACAGAGGAGAGTTTAAGCTCCCAATTGAGGTGAAAATATAAAAATCACCAAAATAGGAGATACAAGATTTTCACATAACAGTGATATATTACTTCACTTCAAAAGGCTTATTTCTCTGATTGATTGTATAAACAAGTTACTGCATTGTGAAATATACTAGCTAATTTGTAATGACTGATTGCTGATGGAGCAGGAGAAAAATTTAATCAGAGTCTGTATGATATTTATTAGTGGTGAATTCCTGCTGAGTGCTATTTGCAGTCTCATTGATCACTAACAGCTCTATTTCCATCTATCTATTTCTAAATATCTAACACCTCTCTTTGTTTACTACGCTGCTCTAAGATAGAAAATTGGGCTACACGTGAGGTCAAAGCTGTGTTCTGATACTATAAATCAATACTGGAAAGGGTATTGCAGGTGAATCAATGAAGTTTAAAACAGACAATTAACTGTGCATTTTAGATGAATTTATTGATGCAGCGCCATGATTCTACAGCAAGGTCCAGCAAGGTTCCATTCAATCGGTTTTCAAGCATGAGAGCTCTGTGAATTCTCTAGACACTGACAATGGGATTTCATACACGTGATTTTAAAATTTGTCAAACAAGTCAAACCCATCAACACAAGAACAGAGCATATTAAATCTAATTCTCATAAGATAAAGCTGTACCAAAAGCGTCTGGAAAAAAAAAAGTGTAATTACTGCATGCTTACTGTTGTGGAAGATCAGATTTTTAGAAAATGCTTGAGAAAGTGAAAAGAGAACTCATTTATCATAAGTGATCAAAAAGATAATCAAGGCAATTACAATCTAAACTAAATGACATAAATTAAAATAGTTAGGGTAAAACATAAATAGCTACCTCTGTTTTGATGCTTTAATCTTTTTCTTTTGTGAGCAAGCAAAATCGGTAAATAATAGTCAAGACACAAGCACTTTAAACAATGCAAGAAACAAATAATTCAAGCCAAGTTATGCAAAGTCTAAACATGATGCATACAAGATTTTTACACAGATGGTATGAACTGATCCATCCAGAATAAGCCCTGTTTAGCGTTTAGAGGACATTCATTTTCACATTCACAGATCATCATCTAAAAACTAGCACACTACCAGAAGTTTCACAAGTACATGCAGTGAGTTGCAATTTCTGGGTCAAAGACATCCATACTGATGACACTGCTGGGGAAGCAGAGAAGGAGTGTTAGAGTTCACAAAATTCACATAACACACCCTCAAAACTGTCTGTTAGGTAATTTTCTACTGCTAATTTGTGTTACAAAGAAAGTTACTCCTGGGGTAAAAAGGCGTGCCTGAAAGCTGCCACAGCCAGCCTGTGCCAGCCATCTCTCGCTACCTTGCTTTCCCTCGTTCTCTCCATCCAGGTCAGGGCAGGGGTGTCACTGCTCTGGCACAGATGTGTCGTCTCTCTCTACTGCCCCCGATCCTCCTGTCTCTAAAAACAGAAGCAGGCAAGGCTAAGTTAAAGCACTGCAGATGCTGCAAAGAACATTTACTGTACACACTCCTAATCTGAAGGATAAACGCTCAAATACATGGCCCCAAAAGATAAGGATGCTAAACTCAGTGAGTGGGTTTTTATTGTGACACACTGGAAAAAAAACTGTTAACATGACACTCCACAGGATGACGCATCTAAATCTCAACGATAATATCGAGGTGCTACAGAAGCTGAATTCATTTTCAAAGCAGATGAAGTATTCTGTGATGCAAAAGTCACCTCACAAAAATAGATTTTAGTGTTTCATGTTTATCAAGTATTTATTTCCCCATGACAGGTTATGGTTGGTTTAACTGATGAGTTGAAACCCCACTTTTATGGTGTATGGTTGCGAAAGGGGGTCTCCCCCAGTGGGAGGAGCTTGGGATGCTCTGTCCCTGCACGACAGGTCCATTAATTCTGCTAGGCCCTCAGAGACATATACCTAATGCACCTGGAGCTATAAATACATCTCCTACATAAGGATTCGAGGCATCCAGCAACTGGGTTATGAGGAATCAGCGAAGTAGATCTCTACGGCTGTCCACATCTTCCACGGAAATAATGGCTTGTTTTCTCGCTGGAAGAGGTGAAACTTCGAAACCTGGGAATCATGTTTCATATCTAGGTGGATATCTGATGGAAATGTGTGTCCGCAATGAATTCAGTGAGTTCTATTTGGGAATAGATTTTCTTTCCGGATTGTAACCTGCTATGATGTTTAGGATTGGTTTGTACAGGCAACAAATCTAACTGCAATACTGAAAGACAGACTGTAGATTTTCTTTTTAAAGCCTTCTCAAGGCACTGGCAACCAAAGCAAAACTGTCAGATATCAACACATCATGTGGGGCTTCACTTGTGAAACGAGTGCAACATTTTTTATTCATCACTGATAATTACACTCTGAAGTATTTTCCTTGTTTTCTTTGAGTGTATTAAGACAAAACAGGATGATGTGAAGATGAAAGCTGTGTAAATGTTATACATAGATTCCTGACATCCTCCAGGTGTTGACATCTTTGAAAACTCTTTCTCAATACGGATTTAACAGCACATATACTTGCGGATTCATTAATAACCATTTTAACTGAAGAATTAATTGAAAGCTTTAATCATGTGTTGCTGGGGACTCTATGTGGTAATTAATTGAGTCAGTCAGTATGTGTTGCATTAATCACACTTGGGATAACTCATGAGGGGGCTCTAATAGGTGTATTTAATTATGTATAGCTTTTAAATGGTTCTGCTGTGTTAAATGGGAAATCAACTTGTGTTCCTGCATTATGCTACACTGTTAGACTCTGACAAAGGTTGCGGTTATTAAATATTCCCAACTGTGTGTCTTAAAATGGAGCACTAATTAAACAGAAGAAGACTGATACTCAGCTAACAGCATACAGTTATGTACTTTAAGCATCAAAAACTGTGCCCCCTTGTGCTATGATTTTACCCATGCCACTCGCTTTATACCTAATATAATGTTGCCTGGTTACAGTGTATGAAATCTTGAAGTGCAGCAAGTCCAACTTTCACAAGACGCTAGGGATGGGAATCAGCAGGAACCTCCCTATGTGATACAATTCATGATACTATGGTGATAGAATAATGAAATAAAAATATACCTATAGCACAGACAACATTGATTCAGGCTTCAGGTTCACACCTCACACACACATAAAAAATTATTTGTGGCTGAACCTTTTTTTTTTTTTTCATCCCTACTAGATTATCTTGTATTTCATAGCTATACTTACATCCCCCTTGTCATGGGTAAAGACTATGCAAGACTATAGAGCTTATACCACCTCCCCATCACTTACCTTGTGTCACCTACTGTAGTTATAGCTCCTGATAAGAGACTCTAATACCAGCCTTATGGTCACTATCCATAATGCCCATTTTAGTGGCATTATGCGACCTAGTCTTATCCCTTGGCTCTACACCACTGACCTGTGTCCCCCTGGCTTCCGTTGAGCGCCTCCCCAGTGCTGCTCACCTCCTCCCCTTCCGCTTTGTCCTCCGGCTTCATCTTCTTGCGGGTCATGTGGCCACGGAAGCCAGCTTGGATCTTGGCGGCAGCCTTGTTGGCCTCCGGGTCGTCCAGGGGGATGTCCATGATGTCCTCCTCCTCCTGGGGCCGGCTGCACTCCTCCTGCTGAGAGCGCCGGAAAGGAGAGCTTCACCACAGCGGGACAGTACATTACGTGGTCGTATCAGGATGTTTCCCTCTTGGAACACGGTCTCAAATCTCCTGCTTTTGACAGTTTGCCATAGCTTACTTTGTACAGCCAACTCTATAAAGCGTATATGCCCACTGCTGTATTGACAGAGAGGAAGATGTGCCTGTTGCCAAGTTGCTCTATCTTATTCCATGACTTCACTGGGGCTCTCAGGAGGTTAGTAACCCACATTGCCTCCTTGTTTTCTCTCCCTTGCTGCTGCTGAGCCGGAGTTGTCAGCAAAAGGAAAAAGTTTGATTCCCTCATCATATGCACTGAAGATGAAAAATGTCAATGTGTTCTGCACTACATTGTCTATTTTGGTCTCTACCATGGAATTAAGCAACATAAAACTATGCCAAAAAAAAGTCTGTACCACACTGCTCATACTGTTTGTTTTACTGAGAAAAACAGCATGAAAAACCACGAGTGCCAAACATATTTCCAAACTAATCAATCGTCGATGTGCAAAGAAACTATCCTCCAACACACAAAACAATGCTGCTTTGTTTCTGTTCAGAAACATGGCTCTCCCTTTGTGACCAAGCCACAAAGTGAAAAAGATTGCTACGTTATTGAATATCTATTCATAGTTAAGGTTAGGCTCATGGTTTCCATGGAGCCGAGTGTAAGGCTAGAATAAGGGCTAAATTTAAAATCATCTTTCTAGGGAAAAACAACTTCTTGCCCTGCAACTTGGCCAGAAAGAGATGACCCAGCAAAAATTGTGCTGCAGTCAACACCAATAGTTCATTCAGTCATTGAGAGCACAGTATACACTGTCCCCAAGGAGGCATGGGGTGGGTGGAAGAGAATTTTTTGCTTGTCATAAAGTGGCAGTGGAATTGTGCCAAAGCTGTCAACGAGTTATGTAAACACCAATTCAAATTCTGTGGTGAACACATATCAGCTACACCCCATGCGTTGCTTATAGAAACAGATTGACGTTTCACACAAAGGCAGCCCACAGAATGAGCCCACTGTCATCCCACTACCTTGGTGAAGCAGTGCATCTTGTCTCCAGTGAAACCCCTCCAGTGTAGGAGTGTGACCACCCACCTGTTCAGCCAGTATTCATTAGCCTCTCTGTCTGACTGCTCAGTGAGCTGCCAGCATCCACTTCTCTTACATCAGCAGAGAGCAGGGCTGTTGGACTCAATTGTGTTAGCTATACACCTTCTCAGCTCTCTTATTGTGTTTATTGCCTCGGGGTGTATAGGCTTGATCTGACACACACTGGTTTTAAAAAATCTGATGTAAATTGTGTGCAATATCATCCACTTGTTACAAAAATGGCCTGACAGCTGGTTTAAATAGAACAATTTGTGTTTCTTTCCTCTGTTGGAAATATTTTTTTGTGAACCAGAAAAACACAAATGGTTTACATAATTCATTTCATATTAGTCTACCAACTCTCCACCAAAGAAGTAAAAGAAAATGGCAGGATGGCAGCTTGATTGCAACCAAACTGTCACCACATACCATCAGTAACCCATGAATGCGCAGCAAACCTAACAAACTGATCACAGGTTAAAAATGGACAAATTTAATAAATTAAGGAAGTTAATTTGAAGCTTTTACTTACATTGTGGCAGTCCATGGCTTACTATCAGAGATGACTTTAGTCTTCAGATGAGCTGACCTAATATGCCTTGTGTCTCGATTTCTAAATTGACCAAGAAAGCTCTCTTACATGAGTCTCCAGTACAATACAGATGCCTCACTGGCTCCTACTAACAATCACTGTATGCTCACTAACACCCGCTCACGCACAGAGTGAGAGAGAGAGGGAGAGAGAGAGAGAGAGAGAGAGAGGCATACAGTCAGAGAGAGGGAGAGAGGGAGGGAGGGAAAAAGAGACCTCCTACAAACATGACACCATGTGCTCCATCTTTTCAGTCTCATTAAGGTTGCTAACCTGCTGCGTCCACATCACTGTTAGCACACCTCACAGACCTCATCTCGTCATAATGCCACGCACAACACAAAGACTAAAGAAAGGAAAGTGACATAGGCTGAGCACTTAGACTAGTTATGTAATTTTTTTTGGCACGAGTGAAGTTGATGGAACTATTTTTATAAAGAGTTTGGTTTTTAATCAAAACACACACAAAATGACCATTACGGTCTGAGGGCATTATGAAAATATATAAGTTTCACTGTCATAACAGCAAAACAGACGACCATAGAGGCACTATACCAACCCCAGACAGTCAAAAAACAACAATTGCTGACTTTCAGTTTCTACTAATACGGTTGAATAAAAACAGTTTAAGCATCTTGGGGTGTTTTATACCAGGAGGTGTTATAAATTGATTAGAAGCAGAGTGAGCTAACAGCCCTCTCCATCCCTCTGATCCCAGCTGGTATGGCCGCCCACACTCCTCTCCCAGCCTCAGAGACAAGACGGAGAGGGGGAGGAACAGAAAGCATATCCATTTATCTGAGTATTAATTCTGATATTAACGCTCCCCTCCTGGTTTACAGACCATTAAAACAATTTATTCAGTTCTGGCCCCCTATAAATGGCTCGAGTCACGCCTACTTTCACTAAGCTGACTTATTATATCAATCAAGACACTTTTTGCTTATTTGTAGGATTAATAACCATTGTGTTATCACATTTACTGCAATCAATCACAGTGTAATTAGTATGCATATATTAGCCTAATCATCAGTGTATCTCACCCAGTATTTATCCACCTCAGATCAAGCTAAATTTCTTTCAATATAAGGAGGGCTTTTGCAGGTCCTTGGGAGTGGTCAGATACAGACACAAACATGTACAAAAATCATTGGACAAGACATCTGCAGCTGTAGCTAGGTCAATGTTAGAATAGATGGCCTACATACTGTAGAGTTGGGTGGCAGTTCAGTTTCAGCTGAAAGAAATTCTGCCAGTAAGCAGCAGTATATTAAATGTTAAAATACAAAAAAATAAACAAAAAAAGTGTTGTAGATTTATCTGCCAGTTAAAAACTACTTTTAAGGGGAGATCACTGATGCAGATGATGCCTAGCAACTATCAGCATCAGCATCTCACATTAATTCCATGACGACACGAAGAGAGAGCAGGATGGCGAGGGGTTACCATGGTAACATTCTTAATACCCCTTCCTACATTCCCTCCCTCTGTGTAAGCCACGTTGGTCCAGACAAATCAGACAGCCTAACTGTGGCAGCAGTAAAAATCTTAAAGGCCTAATCCACAAGACAAACTGTTCAATCAGTTTTGTATGATGATAGATTACTGGACCAAGTTTCAATCTGTGGAGGCGGGGGTGGCTCCCATGAGGAACTGGCACGACCAAAACAACGGTATTAACAGTGATAGTTTATGGCCACCCGGCAGAGCAAAGGCCTCAAACAGCATCTTGGAGAAACATGCCACTCTCTCCCTCTCCCTCTCTCTCTCTCTCTCACACACACACACACACACACACACACACATATACTGTATGCATACATTGAACTTCGACACTGTAACAGTTGCTTCTGTACTGTTTATAACTTCTGTACAATTTTGGCAATGATCCTCTGGATGACATTCAGAGTTTACCAGAGCACGGGCCTATACGTCATCTAGGAAGTTGCCTATTTTTGGGACATTTTCAATCATGTCCCTCTAGAGTCTGTCCGGTGGACAAAAAAAGAGAGGGGCACTGTTGATCAGTCGCCCTTCAAGGGTATATTTATATAGGCTACCTGAGAAAGGAATGGGAGCAGAACACACTGCAGCTGAGCAAAAGACACCTCTGTCTAAAACTGGACGAACATTTATCCTTTTCCTGCTGATTAATGTGCAGACACGCTCTTACAGAGATGCATTGAGTTGCTGCAGCCACTAGTACGTTCAAACCATTAAAGTCAGAGCCATATAGGAGTTTAAAGGTCTGAAGGGCTCCACGATTACCAAAATTGCTGACTGATGACTGTTAAAAGTTATTTTTTAATTGCAAATATCTGTGGTAGCTGGCATTAGGGGCAAATATTTTGTCTTATTGCAAAAATTCCGGTAATTTTAGGGAGTGTAAACAGGCGGTGTAGAATATGCTCTAAAAGGGGCCACTGATCTTCAGTACTTTATATTGAGAAGAATAATTGAACAGTTACCTTATCATCACTCTTGCCTTCAGGCTCTAAGGTGTCCTTTTCAGACCCAAGTGGCCTGTGCTCCTCTTGGTTGTCGTCATCTGTCCGGTCTGCACTCTGAGTGGGGCCGACTCTGCCCTCTTCGCACACTGCATCACTCTTTTCTTGTCCCTCAGAATCAATCTTCTCTTCTTCCACAAACTCCTCTGCTTCGGAGACTGGTTGCTTTGATGTGACCTCTATTTCTCCCGCTGTATCCTCTGGCTGTGGCTCTACAAGTGTTCTCTCCGTCTCTTCACTCTCCTCTGGTAAAGTCTCTACACTTGCCTCTCCAGTTTCACTCTCTGTTTCCTTTCCTGGTTTAGACACATCTGACTGGTTTGCTTGTGATAAACTAAATTCTGCACTATTGTCAGGAACTTCTTGAGATAATTTGTCCTCCATCTCACTAAAACCTTGAGTTTGTATGCCCTCTATGTCCTCTCCACACATGTCAGGCTTACCATCATCTTTGACGTCAGCGTCATTTGTCTCATACTTTGTTTTCGCTATTTCAGAGTCCTCGTTCTGGCAAGATCTGACTTCACTTATTTCCTCAGTATCTTGATCTGCGTTACCAAGATCAGTTTCATCCTCTGGGTTCTCTTCCTCTGTCTCAGTGGTGGGTTGATGTGATGAGCTGATGTTTTTAACACCTTCTCCCTTCTCATCATCATCATTAACATTTGAATCAGAGTCACTTGTGCCCACCTTCTCCTTCATTATATCAGAAGCTTCCTGCTGATATATGGTTTCTTCCCTTTCAGGATTAACTTCCTCCTCTACTCCCTCTATTTCAGGTTCATTGTGGTCCTGTGTACCATTTATATCATTGTCTGCTTCTACCTCAGCAAAGTCCTCTGACTTTTCATGTTGTTGTATCTCTGATAACTCAGTCTGTGACACTTCGACTGAACCCTCCTCTACTGGCTGTTTCTCTTCAATCTCAGTAATTCCCTGAGCCTCTGGCACATCCTCAAAGCTAATTTCAACCAAGGTTTCCTCATTTGGTGGAGCATCACTGCCTAAAGCATCCTCCATTTGAGGCATTTGTTGAAGGACATTATCTATAGTGGCTAAATTTTCATGTGTTTCTCCTGAACAAGGCATGGTTTCTGTTCCTCCCCCCTCCTCTGTTTCCATTGTTTTCTCTGCCGGGTCTTTTATTTCCTGTAGATTAGCTTCAGGGCGCCTGGTTTCAGACAGTGATGACTGTACAATTGTTTCTTCCATCTGGGGTATTGAGTTTTCCTGCTTGGTGCTATATGCATCATGGGGTTCATCATCAACTATGGTCCCTTCTGCTTTTTCCTCAGTTCTTTCAAGTTCCTCAGCACACACATTTACATCTGCTAGCCCAGAATATGGAAACTCCAATGTTTCTTCAAGTTCAGGACCTTGTTTTTCTCCCATGGAGTCTCTAATCCCCTCATCTCCAATGTTAGTCTCTTGTTTTTGAAATGTTTGGCCTGCATCATCTTCAGTACACACATTTACATTTGTACTCCCACTGAAAGATGGCAAGTCAGTAGGCTCTAATTCAGACTGACACATGTCTTTCTCTGGAGTAGATCTACTGTCGTTTTCAGTAGCTGCCCTAAAAACTTGATCAGATGCTGTTTGGTCTTTCTCCTCTTCTGTCCCACTCAATTCATCTTCATCGTTCAACTTTACATCTGTTATTGGGAGCTCGTTGTCTGATTCTTCTTGTGAGAGCTCCATCTCCATTGTATTAACATCTTTCTCTGTGACATCGTCTTGTTCTTGTTGTTCTTCTTCTTCTTTATTTTCAGCTGCAAGAGCTTCCCCAGAGACATTAGGGTTTGCAGTGGAAGGAGATGAGGCGTCTACTGGGTGGCTGGATTCATCTTCAGTGTGAGATGCTGATGATTTTTCTCTAAAATTTACATGAGAAATGTTCAATTTGAGAAGAAAAAGTACTCAAGCATATTTCATGTGATAATCTGTGATGCTTCTTCAAAATACTTAACATGGAACAATGTCACAATGCCTCTCTTGGTTCATCCTAGCCTTGTGACTTCCTTGCCCCAGTTAATGGCCTTTTATCCTCCAGTCTTGTCCTGTTCTTTTCACCTTCATTATGACACTAAAAACCTGTCAAGACTTTTAATTTCATGCACGATTAACAGGAATATTGTATGTTTGTTTTTCATGTAATATATGTATAACTTCCTGCACCATTTTCCATACCAATAAAAATGTCAATATCACAAAATGAAGCCTATATGTAATATTCAGGAAACAAAACAGGAAATTAGCCATATTTTATTTTCATTGCTTCTTTCTTTTTCATTTTTCTCTGCCTTTTCCCTCAGCTTCATCCTCTTCCACTGATGGTGTATAATGTGAGACTCACTCAGGACTGGTCACCACTGTTGCAGGCTCTTCTGTTGGATCGGCCTGTTTGAAATAAAACCCATACGCAATAATGAAATGACAAACTAATTATTAACACATGCTATTCATG